>NQII01009670.1:4560-48708 GCA_002778355.1 Clitarchus hookeri | reverse complement strand
GGGTAAGACGCTTCCTACTCATTATTATTCGTTTCCGCATCATCACGTGCCCCCGAAAGAATGAAACCCAGACTGGCTGCCTGCAAGACCAGCACACACGTAATGATAAGAAGTCACGTCGTCGCCCTGGCACTTGTAAACCCCCTGAGATGCAGCCACGGGTATGCAAGAGTTTACCCCTAAGCGAGCAGCGAATACCGCCTGCAATCACCCTCAAACCTCCCCGCCGCCACACTGCCAAGACAGGACAGTAGCAGTGCCGCCCAGTTCAAACCTGAAGGGAGGCGGATGAAGATTACTGAGAGTGAACAAAGTATGCGGGAACCGTCCTGTCAAGAGGAATATAACTCGGTGTGCACCCGGAAGAAATGCCAGTTGAGACGAGGCAGATTGCCCCAGCACCATCCAGTGGTAGGACTCTCTGGCAACCTCGCTCCTCCCTGAGGAACAAACGCCAGTTGTTTATGTAGCTCACCTCAGCACAAGTAGTGCAAAGGCTGTGTACTGCACAGTCACAGTCCTCCTCAGGACTCTCCTGGACCTTCCAGTCTTCTACCAGTTCTTCAGCTGACCACGCTTTACCTAACCCAGCAGCCGAAGAGTCATCGCTACCCCCAACACTTGCCGTCAAGAGTCACCACACCCCACACGTACAAAACATGTGGTACTCAAAGTCCTTTCAGGACTAAAAGCTACAATTAGGGTCCAGTTGTTTTCACAACTACTTAGTTGTCAGCTCTCGTCTGCTCTTCAAGCCAGGTTCCTCAAACCAACAGGCACCTTCACCTGTCTTGCTCATGTACAAAGTCAGTTAAAACACCTAGTGTGCGTAGAGGTGGGAGGTAGTACGGGTCACCATGTTTCTATTCACACTGGAATAAAATACGTAGTCTAGCTGACTTCTGTCTTTCCTTGCTCTGTAAAGAATGTGTGCCTTTTCCCCAACCTGGTAAGCGTCACACTCAAAGAAAGCGGCAGGGGACAGCGAATTGACAACAAGTCTCCGGGCTAGAAGAGGACTGTGGGCAGCCCCTAACCAGGACTGCACATACGTTATACACAAGAACAAGTTCGAAGGCCACCCATATTGTGGACCCGGTACGTAAAGGTACCTGGTGCGCAAGTACAGTAGATCCCCAACTACTAGAAAGACATGACAAAATATCTGGGCCAACTAAGTTAGCTAACCCATTCCCTCCAGAGTGTATAAACTCGCTGGAGGGGGTGCCAGGCCTGACGAGGCTTGACCCAGGTACTTCTGGAGTGCACTTTAGCTAGGGGTATGTTGCCTGCCACACACCTTTCTGTCCATGACATTCACTCACTGACGAGGGAGCAGGAGGAACGCCCGGAGGACAGCTGCTGTCCACGCATCTTGCCACCCTCTAAGTAATCAACTCACACCAGCCCTCAGCTGTAAGTCCCCACGGGAAAGAGCACAGGCCATTCAACAATTAGTGGAGCCTCACTCCTCTACCCTCCCTACCAACCTATTTGGCCTCCCAGTTAGGGTTCCCGGAGGTTCACACCCCGCCGTTGAACTACGCCAGGGGTACACTCTCCCCTTGGATGTGGTCCCGTTTGACCCGGAGGACACCAGCGAGGCACCAGCTGGCCTGCGCCCCGGTCAGCAGCAGGCAACATGCAGAGTCAGCCTGCCCAGTTGTCCATTCCAGCTGGAGCCGAAGTCTTCCAGCCAGGACCAGGCTGTCGCAAGGGAGGACACGAGTGGTAAGGTAGCCCGAACTTGTGTGTCCAATGTCCAGAGGCATCACCTCGCCCTCACAGACTGTACCAAGTGCCCGACGCGTCCTTGGCATTGATGGCGCCAACACTATAAGCATCTATAGGTGTACGATCATCAGCTGTACAAAGCATCCCTCCAGAGACTGGTGCGAACCCCTTTGTATTTACTTTTCCACGTGAGTTGAATTGCACTGAAAATAATAACCAACTGCATTTGTNACTGGTGCGAACCCCTTTGTATTTACTTTTCCACGTGAGTTGAATTGCACTGAAAATAATAACCAACTGCATTTGTTGTAGAATATGCTCGAAAAGAAAGAATACCATTAAACGTCAAACAGCCCTTATCACTGATTCCAGACTCAACTGAAACTATGAAGTTAGAAAAAAACCAACCCGCAGTAAATACATAAAAATCAGCACTGCCAAAACGTTTAAAATACTTAAAAACCAATTATATTCCTCAACAAACCACAACAAAAAAATTAATGTAGATACTTTTTGCACTTTTNAAAAATACTTAAAAACCAATTATATTCCTCAACAAACCACAACAAAAAAATTAATGTAGATACTTTTTGCACTTTTACAATGGTGTGATAGCATGTATTGGATGTGTGAGTTTTACTTGTTTCTAACTGGGAATAGCCTGGATAACTTAATACATTTTTTAAAGGAAACAATTATTTGTATCAAAAACTTAAAACTGCTCCGGTTGTGTTTGGAACATGATCTGAGTATTCGCCTCAGTCCTGATACATTATGTTTTCAGTGGCTGCCAACTTGTGCCAGTTGTTGTGGTGCACACATGAAGTCGCATGTTAAAATAAAGATACCTGTATTTAGTTCTTGTTTTCCCTCCTGTAAAACAAGACTCGTCCTTATAACACCACTAGTCTGCAGTATGTAAGTTTACATTTAACATGCATTGTGAATCTTCCTGCTGAAATATGCTCAGCTGTAGTAAACACACGTTACCCTTGACAACATTCCAAAACAAAATAAAGTATTTTTCTTAATTCATGATTTTTACCACAGGCCACATTTTAGTTTCAAATTAAATTTTTTTCATCAATTTCAAAATTTCTTTGAGAATGCTAAATTTTACAAGAATTGAGGTTGCTTATTTTATTCAGNAATTTTTTTCATCAATTTCAAAATTTCTTTGAGAATGCTAAATTTTACAAGAATTGAGGTTGCTTATTTTATTCAGTCTGTTTCTCATGCTGTTTTAGGATCTCTTTGCTCACCCATGTGAGGTAAACTAAACTTTTACACACGTGGTGTGTAACGTGAAGCTGTCTGGATGTTTTTGTAGGAGTGTTGGTGGCCCCATTGGAGCGGATGATGAGCGACAATGGTATAGACATTGTATTTGTCACATACTGGTTGCCTCCATCAGCGGACGCCCAGGTGCTTTCTCCTGCGGCAAAGAAGTGCATCGAGAAGAAGCAGTCAGGTAACTGGTATCGTCAAGTATAGCCATATTTCCCTGTGCCAGCTATCAGATCTGTCATTTGATGTGCTAACACATTGTCAACCTCAGTTCCTCATTCGTCTCATGCTGCCTGTCAACACAAAGGTGCACTCTTAACATGCACATTCTGTATTACTTCATGTGGTTGCTGCTAATATAGTCTCAAATAACATAAAGTTCATTGCCCTTCCATTTTCTTTGAGATGAAATAGAAGGTTTGATGTAGAATGGCTCCTTCACAAGATTGAGAGAATGAGGATATAATAAAGTCTCGTATAAATATGTAAGAAAATTCTAGAAGAAAGATAACCTTATCACATTGAGTGGTGCAGGTGTAGAAATAGTGTAGAAATAGTGTAGAAATCATTAGTGCTGTACAGGTCACATTTGTCCGTACATGTTATTTTTTTTAGTGCAATACTGGTCATATTTGCCTCGAGTGTTGTTTTTTCCTTTTTATTACAAATTATAAAGATCATTATCGAACTGAAAAGAGAAGAAAATAGAAGAGAGGGAAATTTTTTTTAAAAACTTTATGTTTTTATTTTATATTGAGTGTCTCTGGTTTCAAAGATAAATACATTGCTAAAATTCGAAACAAATCGAAATTATTTTTATTAAAGTTCAAAATCAAACTATTTTGCAAAATACACAAGTAAATTAGTATCACTGTTTTTCAGTTTTCTACTTGGTTGTTAAATGCATGGTATTATTTAAATACTAACGTTTTTGCTACGTAAGCTACTGTAAAGTGTTAATATTTTCAACGTGCAAATATGCTGTGTAATTTCTAAGATAATTATTTGTTCATGGACGCTGGAAATATGGCGCCAATTTGCATCAAACACATTATTAAATTGTTTTGCCATTTTACTGCAGTGAGCACTTCATTTTCCATTTTCGTCGTAGTGTTGTTCATTTTGTGCATGATTTACATAATGGCTGTATACATCGATGGACTCTTTATTTTTATTTACAAATGAGAAATATGCAGTTATAAATCCCTAAATTTTGTTTTACTCGTAGAATCTTGAGGCAGTAACCAATGTTTAAGTGTGAAAATATTACATATCAGTAAGTAATAATTTAAACACTAGGTGCAGAGTCACTTAGCGAGTTCAAAGTCCATTTTCAGTAGCTTCTTGTGGAAAAATAAGCAATTTTATTAAAAGTTTATAAATTTATTTTAGTATTCAGGCCTTTTTAGAATTAAATGGCCTTCTAGGAGAACACGCATGATCTTCAGTTTATGTCAAAAAAAGTTTGAACACAATGGCACATAACTTTTAAAAGAGAAACAACTTCCACTGTACTGGAAAATTCAGCTTTGCGTTCTGGGACATCGGCTTTAAATTTGACCCAGTTTGACACCCCCACATTTAAGTAGTGTACATGCAAACCAGCTGAGGGGAAGGGAAGGGATTTTACAAGCATTGTTTTTTTTAACACTGGTCAGAGTGCGTACTCCTAAAAAGTTGATTTGTACCGAGATGACAATTCAAAATCATTATCTTGAAAGTGAACAGAACACACACTCGTATATTTGTTTGGTACAAAGGAAACCTGGTTGATTTTCTGTGCCCACTGCGTACAGCAAAGTGGTGATTTTTTGTGGGATGGAAATTTATGGAAGGATACTTCCTTATGGCGCGAGGAATCATTTTTGCAGCCAAAAACACAGCACCTTTTTGGCATTATTGAATTGCCTTTATAAACCTTAGCAAGCTACAAATTCTTCATCACAAGAACTGAGGAACAGTGCACGGGACAGGCTACAACGCACACTGGCTAGACACGTGCGAGACTGGCCTGGCCCTCTCGGCTGCACCACCCATGACGTCACGAGTCGCTGCTTCACGTTCTTTGTGCACTCATATCTCAAGAACCATGCTTCACACAAAGCTTGGATTTCCAGTGCTACTATTTTCGCTCCATTACAAAACTTTCGAGGCCTACTTACTTTTTTCGTTGCCAGCTCCTTTAAATTTCTGTTGGCCAAGATAAGTCCACCCTCAGTAATCTGCTCCCTCAGTAATCTGCTTGCAAGAAAAGAGAGGAATTAAAATGAGGTTTTATATTTGGATATATATGGGAAATGCATTTAAGGTGAGATGGTTGCGTGGGGCATGTTGCAGACACGGACACGTACGAGCCACTGACGGCGGCGTTGCGGGAGTGCGCGGGAGCGCGTGCTGCAGCTCGTACACCCAACAATGGCCTGGAGGTGCCGATGGGACAGATGACGGTGTATAGGCTGCACGTGACGTGCTCGTGTCTCGCGGCCGGCAGCTGTGTACCCATCCTGCCAGCAGAGCAGCAGAGCTGGCCAGCGTACCTGGGCCGCGATGGCAGGGGCACCTTCAGCTCCAGATACAGTTAGGACAGCAACACACACCATGAATACCAACTTACTTGCATGTGCTCTGGAAATTGTCTATCAATTACACCATTCTTTGGCAATCAACATTATCCTTTTATTTTATATTCAAAGAATTCCAATGCAGCCCATGGTCCTCCCCATCCTGTTGGTCATTAGGTAGAATTTATTTGAGACTGCCCATGGTTAATTGAGCACTTTTGAAACTGCTGCTTATCCTTTACCTCAATTAGCATCCATCTCCCATTTCGCATTATTACTGCGCTATTCCAAGTGAGACTGTAGAATTGTTAGGAATCGAGATGTGTTCCTTATATGCAAACTAGTACTTTAATGTTTATATAACAAGAAACTTAACTTTATCAGCCAATAATATGTGTATTTAAATTGCAATATATATTTGTATTAGTTTGCTGCCAGTTTTAGTGAAAGCACGGACGTCAACGTGCTCAGTAGCATGTATGTAGATACAGGCAGTGATTAAGTTCAGAAGTGGTTACTTTATCGTGAACAGTTTGTTTACACAAAAGAATTGTCAAATGTAAGACATTCAATTGTACTTTCTGGGGCTAGGTATGACAATGTGTACAAACCATCATTAGGGTACTTCCATTTAATTTTTTTGTGGATATTTAAAAAAACCGGAGGTAGTCTACAAACACCATGTATGGTGGGTCTGCAGTACCTACTGAAGAAATATAGCTACAGATGACATATTTGCACATTGCCACTTCAAACTTTAAGAATACCAAAAGCTGCAGTAGTCAAATCGAAGTAAAATAAGATTTGCCACTATTAATCAACAAGATAAAATGACAGGCATTTAGCATTAAGTTACACACTTAAGAATGTTGTGATACAAATATCTTGCCATGGAACTTATTTCTCGTTGTTGTTGAAATATTATTTGAAATTATCTCTAACATTTGCAGCACTGTTCCAAATTTTCCCTCTTGTCCGAAAATTAAAGGTCATGTATGAATCTTTCACTTGAGGCCTAACTGAAGGCTGTTAATGCAGTGCCTATCACTTCTTCCTGCCACTTGCTGGGTACAGTTGGTTATGCACAAGCAAAGGAAACAGAACAGTGCTAACAAATTATGCACACTTTGCAACAAAGAGGTAACAGGTATGTTGGTACTGAAGAGATCAAAGGCAAGTGGATGAAGGCATGTGGCAGTGAATTTGAAAACAGTTCAGTCAACAACCACGTGTGGGGCAATCTACGTGAGATGTTTCATTTGCTTTCTTTTTGCAAGACATATCGTAAAAACAATGACCACAACAGGACTTCCTTGACAGATTCCACAAAACTCATGGCAAAAACTGTGCAGTGTGGACACAATAAAACTGCAACATTTTATTTGCAAATTTTTGCCTCCACAATTATGATGGAATAAAAAATCTTGCATTTGGACCAGCCTTAGTTGAGAAAAGCCTATNCAGAAACACATTATAATAATTCATTAGAGAAAGTATAATATACACCAATGCTTCTTGGTGAAGAAAAACGGTTGCGGTGCCCACTTACTTTTATTCCGGTGCCTCTTAGCACTACACTGGTCTTACCACACTACTGTGTATTATTAGTAGGGATGGGTCGAATAACCAAAAATGTCAATTCCGGTTCCGGTGCCGATTCTACAATTTAAATATCGGTTCCAGTATTCGGTTCTATGTATTTTGAATACTTGCCTTTTGCTTGCAACTTTATTAAACCAATGCAGGTAAAATTCATTAAATGTTTTATTTAACCGTTATATGGAAGAATTGAACAATAACAAAGTGTGAAGATAAGTTTTAATGTATACAGATAAACTTGTTGTATTAAATTTATTTAAGGTTAGTAAATATGTAAAAAATTATTCTTTTTTTACATTAATATGTGGTGATTGTGATATGTTTGGAAAATACTTTAATTAAATAACTCATGGCCTTCAAACCAAAACATTGTGGCGTGCTGTATGATAAAGGTAACCTACAAAAGTTTGTTAAAGAAGGTCAACAGCTGTGGTGGGCGGCGGGATTTCTTATCTTTTTTTGCTTCTTTTATGGTGTCTGGGTGGCCCTTTTTTTTTTTTGCGACTTTTACACTGGTTTTTTTTTGCTGCGCTGGAATGTGACGCCTTGAAAAAAAAACGTCTCTTACTCACAGCCCTCGGCCATCATACCAAACAAAGAAACCTTGGAGGAATGTATCCATCGGCTAGCAGTGTTGTTTACGGGGAAGGGCTGAGAGAAAAAGAGAGAGAGAAGGGAGAGGAGTGTTGATGTAAGAGCGAGAGATGAGATAACAGACTATTCCCATACACTTCTCTCCAAACATCACCAAACAGTTTATGACTACCACTCCTTAATTTTTTTTTGTGTACAGTGCGCACCCCAGAAATGTTTTCCTTTATTTTGGGAAAAAAGGGTGCGCTATACAGTAGTTATTTTTGTAACGACAGAGTTTTGCCATTGCTGTGTAGAACCAAGAACCGAGTAATTGTTGTTAACCTAAAACCGGTTACGAGTCAAACCTCAAGAACTGGTATAAATTGAAACCGAAGAACCGAACCGACCCGACCCATCCCTAATTATTAGGTTATATGTAATGCTAAGAGAAACTATTATTAAACAGTACTTCACTGTACTTGAGCTAAGTACACACTTGTGCAGTCTAAGTAGGGGTGCATGGTTCAACGTAGTCCTCACTGCACTACATTTGAGAGCCATGTGCTACTAGAAGATCCCAGTCGTAGAGGAATGGCAGGACACAGTGCGCATGCTTGCTGCACAGGAACCAACTTCCCATCGTAGTGCTCAACTGTCAAAACATCTGGCTTTGAATAAGGTGTTTTGATGCAATTGGGTCGCACTTGAGCGAAGCTAAATAATGTATATATTTTTTATAAAAGCTCAAAACTATACTTTACTGTTTTAAGCATGCATATTATTTTTATTCTGATGATCATATACGAGCCAAAGTTTGCTATGTGTAGAAGACAAAAATCAGTCTACCTTATGTTTACTCCTTGTGAACAATGCTTTCGATGTGGACAAACACAAATCGGCCAAAATTAGTTATTAGACGTAACAAACTGTACAACGGTGAGGTTTACGAGGCAGCTATTTTGCCACACACCAGAAACCAGTACCTGTAGTGAGAGACAACAGCAGCACAAGTAGTGCAAGAATGACCTGTGGACACAAACCAGCCCCAAAAACAAACTGTTCTATGGGCATATCCTAGCCACAACATTCCACACACCTTAAACTCTATCAGTTCAACTTTTAATCTCTCGTATATGGCATGGGGCATAGGTTTATGACAGAATGATTCAGCATTACTTGACCCGAGCGAACAGTAGCAACCCTAGGCTTTGATGCACAACCACCCAACCGAGATGCCGCTGCAGGGAGGAAGATTTTCATATTTCAGCTGAAGAGGATTGGCTGCCACATTCCATTTTTGGTGCTGCTGCAACATGTGGAGGTAATCTCAATGCTACCTCTTCCACACATCCTGGGTGATGTGTTCCAGTGGTTCAACTCTCACATGTGTGCATCCAATTTCCACTACAACTGTATGTAGCTCTTTCAAAGTTAATACTATATCGTGGTGTCAGTAATCTTGTTTAGATACACCTTCCAGGCATTCATGTTAGACTTCCACAAACCCTCAAAATGAGGTGGCGATGGATGTATGAAGTGCCATTTGACTCCCAGAGAAAATTATATTTTAGTAGTATTATCCTTGTGAGCAGAAAATGAAAGTGAACAATTGTCTTCAGTCAAGCAATGCTTTGCGGTACACTACCCTGTTTGCACAACATATAAAAATGCATATGTAATATTGAAAGATTTTGGCTCGAAGCTTCCCTAGTTTCACCAGAAAAGGACCAGCGTAGTCGACGCCTGCTGTGGCGAATGGCTTAGCCTGTGCAACTCACATGTTTGGTAAGCTGTTGCATCGTGGAAGCATGCGATGCAGGTTTCACTTCAGATAATGACTAATAGCTTGCTTATCTGATTGGATCAAGTACTGCTGTTTTATGATGCTCTGTAGGGTTTGCAGGCTAGGGTAATGATTCAGTTTGTGGAAGTGAACGATGACTAACTGTCAAACGATGGGCTCATGGCAGGAGAATGGGATGATACACATCACATAGTAAGTCAGAGCTAGTGAATCTACCATCAACCTTCAAGACATTGTCAGCATCCAAGAATGGATTCAAACCTGTAGGTTCCGGAAGGGAGTGGAAGATTACATTACGTAGCTGCTGGATGAGCAAGTAAAACAGTTTGCCAACATCATTGATACAGAACAATAGGGCACAATCCCATCTGCTGTGGAGATATCGGTGCCAGCATGGTTTTTGAAGATATAATAAACTGCTCGAGACCCAGAATTACCCTTAAAAGTCTTGTCAAACTACAGTATCTCCTTGGAATATTGCCAGGAATGCCTACTCCACTGTTAAAACTAAACTTACTGTGTACTGTCTTGGTAAGTTTTTAGTAGAGGCCTGCGAGCCTGAGATGTTTAGTTGGCGCCGAGGCAGAGCAAGCCTGCTGAAAAGTTCCTGAGCTTCGAGCTCAACCTCAAGCTCTTTCATTCAATACAAAAAATAAGTGTTCAAAAATGCAGTTCTAAGAAATAATTTAAACAGAACACACCAACCTTTTAAAATATTGTTTCGTTTATGAATAAACATTTCTGTGAAAATGTTTCCAGAATTTCTTCAGTTTTGATGTAATTTTGGTATGTTTTTGGGTACTTTTCCTATAATTCCTGTGATTTTTAAATGTAATTATAGCANTAGTTTTGATGTAATTTTGGTATGTTTTTGGGTACTTTTCCTATAATTCCTGTGATTTTTAAATGTAATTATAGCACTACCAGAATAATTAATAATGCATAAAGTACTATTATTTTTGTTTTATATATTACAGTCATGTTGCAGCAGAGTGACAAAAAAAANTAATTAATAATGCATAAAGTACTATTATTTTTGTTTTATATATTACAGTCATGTTGCAGCAGAGTGACAAAAAAAAATGAAGAAACTTCATCAGAAATACTTCTTTATATCTTGATAAACATGTGTTACGTAAGTGATTTCATTNCAAAAAAAATGAAGAAACTTCATCAGAAATACTTCTTTATATCTTGATAAACATGTGTTACGTAAGTGATTTCATTGACTAAAACAGTTGAAATTCTTCACTTACATGCTTGTTTGCGCATTAGCAAATGTGACTTGGATTTGGTCCAAAAAGCTACCTTATTCAAACATGGAAACAATGTAAACAAATATGGCGCGTGTTCAGAGAGTGCGAGAGAGCATCAGCAAGTATAACACTTGGTGCTCGCGCTCTCTCCGCCGAATTAAGACGACCAATGTGTGTTCTCTCGGACGTCATAATGACGCAGTCGTGAGAANGAGAGCGAGAACACGAGAGAGCGCTCTCTGGGCCAATTAAGACATGGCCTAAATTTGCTTTAAAAAATGCAACCTTAAAAATAACTACATTCTGCAAATTGTATAAGTAAATCATTTTTGGAGAGTGCCACATTTTGCATCACTGCATGACTGCGAAAACCAAGACCTTTTACCTTATGAAAACTATTGCCGCTGATGCTACCAAACGTTTGGTTCCGCCGGACCAATTGTTCTTGTTTATGTGTTGTGGGTTTTGTTTGTTTAAGGCACACATATGCTCTTTTTATTAGTATTGTAATACTTAGACACTGCAAAATGTAAAATTCTCCCTTTGTAGGTTTGTAATGATGCAATATGCTTAATTTTTCGGGACACGAGTGTAAATTCTTTCGGGTGTATTTAGCTTTGGAAAGCCTTGTAATATTTTATCAAGTTTCAAGTAAAGCCGCGGTGGCTAGTTTCCCGTGTTTGTTGGTCGAGCAGACGTGTGCGGACATCTGCTGTTTACGTCCGTTTACCGTCTAGTTTCGAAAGGTTTTCGAAAGTTGTTGTTTTGGTTATGTGGCTGCGACGTGACGCAGTTGCGAGTACAACAACATGTTGTGAGCGCGAGACACAGCGTAGTTTGGATGACGCTACTGGCATCGCCGGAGGCCTTGCGCTTATCTTAGGAAAAGGGGGGATAGGCCTGCCTAATATATACTGGTGGTGCCTATCGCCTAAGAAAGAAAGTCACCAACCGTCGAAGAAGGCGCATCGGGCGTGAGAAGACGCGTTAGGCGTGAAGAATTTCACCCACACCGGCAAGCACCCGTGACCGTAAGATCTTTTGTTCGCATTTCTTTTTCAATTTAACGTCACTTAAATTCTATCAACTTATTTCCGCCGGTGTGGGGGGTCGTTAGGGTGCCAGGAGGGAACAAACATCCCTCCTGCCTTCGGAACTTAAGTCTTGCGATGCAAGTTAAGACATTAACAAACTGTAAACTACTGTGGCGCTGTTTTCTGCACTAGTATAACTGATTGTGCAAGTTCGTACTCTGCAAACTGGAAAGTCGTCTGGGCAGCACTGTGAAACTTCAATGATAAATAAAGTATAAAGCAAACTAATCTGGAACTTCTTCTTTTTACTTAATCGGTGTCACCTGGTACTGAGTCTCGTATTCTACCTATGAGCAAGCCGTGGCAACAAGTAATACTTCCGCAACGTTACAATATGGCGCCTACCTGTGAGGCGGTAATATTATAATGACGGAACTTTACAGGTTATATGATAACTTAACATTCAAAGTTTAAATCGGCATGTTTCTGATAATTCAAATAAACGCCATTTTAAGATTTAACGTCTCATTAATTACTATTTAACGTCGTTCCGACTAGCGATTGATTCAGCAAACACTATCACAATTGATCGCCCAAACCAACTACGATGTTATTAGTTTACACATGAATCTTACACAATTATTTCCTGTTTTTTTCCATTAGTTTCACGATTTAAAATAACCAAAGGAAATTTTGTGAAAACATGATTTTGTGCCTTGCGAAAAACAAATGTCCCTATTAATAGTTGTCTTTATTTTTCTAACAAACTGTTTTGTCAGGCGCTGCAGGCTAGTTGTGCTGTTGATCGGAGTTCATTTTTCCATTTCTGAGGTATCTTTTTACCGGAACACGTTGACCTTTTAAATATTTACGTTTCATTAATAAACGATGTGCTGTTTTCTTTCATCTGCAGTAAAACATTCATCTGTTGCTGACTGAATGACCTGACATTGATAATAGAAGCTGAAATTTTTTGAGCCTGAAAAATATTTTGAGCAAACCTCAAGCACAAGCAGATGTTTGGCTCGAGCTCAATTTTTGAGTACTCTCAGATCTCTAGTTTTTAGTAGGAAAGTCAGCAATAGGCATAGATGGAAAAGTGTGCTCTTGGAGCCATTTGGGGCCCATCCACCAAAGCTGGATGGGCAGAGGACCTTTAAGGCTGGTCCACGCTAAACGAACATCTTTGTGATGATGATCGACAGGTGCGACAAACACTGTCGCACGAATGTTCGTGGTTCTTTTAGTGTGGACGTGTCGGCGAACAAAACGGAGGGTAGGTGGTCACCATGTTTGTTCATAGAAAATGTTTGCTCTCTGAACGAACTTTCCCCACAGTTTGGTGCATTCTGCTGTTACCCATGTCTATAATGTAAATTTCCTTTTAATATATTGTACAATCGTAATCCAATCACTGTAACATGCAGCTTAGTTTGTAGTTACGAAAATTGATCGAGTAAAAAATATACATATTGCTCGAGTTTAAAATAAAAAAGTAATTTATTTATTGAGAGAGTGAGTGAAGAGATTTAGGCGGTTCTTAAAAGTGAGGTCTTGAGAGCCGATGATGGTGATTGAGGTGAGTATGGAGCAGCGCCAGAATGCAAGGTTGGGAGAAACTGGAGATCTCAGAAAAAATCCACTGACCAGCAGCATCATCCGGTAAGATTCCCACATTCAAAAATCCGGGGCCAACCCCTGGGAATCGAACCCACACCTTAGTGGGAGGCTAGTTGACTAACCACTACACCACCGCGGCCTCTGTTGTCTGCGAAAATGACAAATGGCACACACACGTTTCTTCCCGGTAATTATTCTACTGTAGGCAATCGTATATATGTTTGTATTCCCTTCCATAGCTCACAGTTTTTAGATACGCCACCATCTGAGATTCGTCTTTGAAACTCTATGTCTGCATACATGAACGAGTGAAACTATATTATGTTGGTCCTTATAGTTGTAACATTCGCTGCCACTCTTTATAGGAGCCTGTAGAACAATATACTTCCCATCAAGCGCCCCAATGAAATGATGAAATTGCCAGTTGCTTTCAAATCAGTTTGCAATGTGTTCCCGTTCTTCAGAAGTAACATGTTATTTTACACACACTGCCAAAGCATTGATTAATGCCTGACAAACCTCGAGAACAAATTAAAAAATGCTCTGTTTAGAGATTCTGAATAGGTAAATTAATGAATGATAAGAATCACCACTTGCCAAAAACTGTAAGGTAATTAAACTCTATTCGTGGTTTCTTCACACTTTTTTTTTGTGGGGTCACGGTGGTGTAGTAGGTGACTACTCGCCTCCCACCTAGGCGAACTGGGTTCGATTCCCAATGGGGTTGCTCCGGGATTTTCGCATGTGGGAGTCGTGCCGGACGATGCTGCTGGTTAATGGTATTTCTCGGAGATGTCCTGTTTCCTCCGCCCTTGTATTCTGGCACTTTTCCATACTTCACCCTCATTGGCTCTCAAAACCTTGCTGTTAAGAGCCAACCAAATCTCTTCACTCGCTCACACACACACACACACACACACTCTCTCTCTCTCACACACTCACTCACTCTCTCTCTCTTTTTTTTTTATGAGCTATCGGTGGGTAGATAAGCATCCAAATAAATTCATCCACATTGCTGAATTCAATGATTTGCAAAAAGAGTAATTGTTGCCTGACACGTCACCTGTGACCAGGACTTTACTGTTCAACTATGTCAATGTCTCACCCCGTGCTCTACAGGCTGGGAAACGTGCCTTCATGAAGGGGTGGTTGTTGGTAGAACTGGGCTTTGGGCAGGATGCAGGTATCATCTCCCTTTTGGGTGCTTGGAGGAGCCGGCCTGATCAAAAGGTGACTAACAGTCCTGACTAGGGTGTAGCAGGCAGATGCTGAGTAGCTGGAGTTTAGTACCAGATGGCATACCACTTTCTCCTCAGGATGATGGAAACCTCTCCTTGCGTGCTCTTAGGTGGGAGGAGGGGAGTGATAGCCCATGGTACAAAATACAGCTGGGTGTACAGGTTGTCAAATGCCCCAGCAGAACCAGGGCTGAAGTGTGGAGACGCCTAGCTAGTGGCGACCCCCTCTCTCAGCCACGAGTACACCTTGCTGAGCCTCTGGACGGCACCTATTAGTTACCCAACTGAGACCAAGGCCTGTATGGCAACCTTCCCCCGCCCAACCTAGTGGTACACCTTAAGGGGGGTGGAAGAACAAGAGGTACAAGAGGTCACAGCTGGTCGTGACAATCGAGGGGTTCCGTGATGTGGGAGGAATTTCTGGGCAGCCTCCCAGAGGGCAGTGTCCTGTTTCACAGTGGGTTGCCCACATAGTGCATGGCCCCGTTACTTGATTAGCAAAGAAAGTGGGATATCCCTGGCAGCTTTGCGCACTACGTCCCAAGGGTCTTGTCGCAAGTACTATGGTACAGCAGGATATCGCCAGCAGACCAAGTACTATGGTACAGCAGGATATCGCCAGCAGACCAAGTACTCGATGGGAAAGTGTGAAAGCGTACTTACACTTACTTAGCTCCTTTGTTGGTCAACAAGGTGGGATTTCACTATACCCTGACCAACTGCATGGAGATGGAATGCTAGTTTCCAATACAAAAGGTAGTTGGTGCCCACTTCTGGAAAAAGCATTGATATCACTGGATTGAAAGAGGATAAAGCAGGAATAAATGTTAGAAACAACAGAAGACCGAGTAAAAGAAGTAGCTCAAATCTGCATATGCTGGTTTATTGGCAAGCCAATCAAATGCACATATCCAGCCTTCACCCTGAATAAGGTCTGATGGGCTATGTCTATGTTGCAAACGAAAGGTGTAGGTAGACAACTTCTGTAGATGCAGGGGGAAGGGTGAAGATGACCCTAAAGACTGATGTAACTCGTACTCGGAGTACTGGGATGTTATGGTGTAATGCTAAGCAAAGCGGAGATGTCTTGCTGAAGTAAAGTTTGCAGAGTAACAGTCTACAAAAGATGTGCTGTAAACCCAGAACTAAGAACCGTGGGTGCTATTCATATCAGAAACACAGGAGCAGCGCAAGGGGTGGTGTAGGAGAGGCAGAGAGAGAGAGAGAGAGAGAGAGCTATGAAGATAGCTGAGGGCAACAGAGCACTGGTCTGCATTCCCCTCCGTGGCTAGCAGCCGGAGGGGTGATAAGCAGTGTGGGTGTAATGCAGGGTGCTATCTAGTGGGCAACAGCAGCCGACCTGTGTACAAGCCTAGCATTGAAGTGGTGTTCACCTGTAGCATGTAGGGTACAGCCTAAAATCTTGCTTGGGAAGGGCAGTGATGGAGGCAAGGTGATTAGGGTAATGTCGGCTGTGACGCGTCAGGCAGCAAATTGAAAATTCATGTTACTTCTTAAAAGCATACTTTGTTTTGTTTTCTAGAACAGTAACCAAGAGGCTGTACCTTGTATGAGAAGCTGTGAGCTTCTCATACATCTACTACAGAATCAGTATTGTAGGCACAAGAGAAGTTGAGCGGACAATGCTCAGGAGGAAGCTAAGACAACGTGTCTTATGGTANGAAGTTGAGCGGACAATGCTCAGGAGGAAGCTAAGACAACGTGTCTTATGGTAACTTGGAAACCACCCATCTCAAGGATCTCCACACGCTGATGCTAACTACTGAACCTGCACTAGTGACTNTTATGGTAACTTGGAAACCACCCATCTCAAGGATCTCCACACGCTGATGCTAACTACTGAACCTGCACTAGTGACTAATCATCAACATACACAACAGAACGCAGGATCTGTGCTGTCAGCCAGCTGGCGTGGGGTTCAAATGGCAAGACAGGGACATGTAGACACCCCAGGTTACTGTTAGCTTGAAGACACAGACTGGCTCACTGTCATTAATTTCCATACAATGTACTGATAATGTTGGTGAGTTAAACACATTACAAACTGTCAGTACATTTGCTTTAAGTCAGCAGTGAACACAATTGAATGAAGACTAAAGTGGAGCACCATCGCAACACTGCCCTTTTGAAGTTTGGGTCTGGTGAATAGTACGTCATTCAGCTGCCTTATGCATACACGACCACATGTTGCTTTGTTGTGCTTTCCGGCTTCAGAACAGACATGAAGAACACAAAGTGCAACTGTGCCGTAAAGAGTGTGGGCTATAACGACACATTTACTATTGCAACAATTTTTTAATGCACTGTTCTGTATTAAATAAAATATTATTAAACATTATTTACTTGTGTCATTGTCGCCATGTTTTGAGAGGCAGAACAAGGTATTAAAATTTTCCTGCATATACCTCACACCTGATTAAAGTACCTGGTGGTTGATGCATGACTTTGGACATCTCTGTAGGTAGCAGTAAACATATCGCTGTTACAACAGTTGGGAATTCCATTGACCATGTGTGGCGTATTCTTAATGACTGCACTGGTAGCTTGGAAGTGGAGTAGGGAGGGTAGTGTGTGTGTTAGTTCTTGTCTTTCGAGCGGACTGAATGTGGTGCTGTGTTTGGTGAGGTTTCTAAGAGCATAACTGCTGTAAGTGAAGATGGGTAAGTACAATTTGTAGAGAGAAAATTTCAAGTTGCATGTGTGCATACGCAGAACAAAACAGGAATCTGGCAGCTGAGCGGAAATTCCTGCATTAATGAAAAAAAATTGCTTGCGTGGAGGAAGAAAAATGAAAAATTGTGAAATACAAATTTGATCGAGTGTACTTTTCTTGGCCCCAAGCATGGCCAGTTTCCTGAACTCGACAAGAAAGAGGTGGAATATATTGGAGAGCTAAAAAATAATGGGTGCAGCATTTAATTGGACTGTTCAGGCGCAGGAAGTCACGTGCATCCAGAACATCCCGCGTACTCGGTTAAAGGCAAGTCATGACTGGGTGACGAGATTTACGCAGCGGGAGAATTTATGCCTCCGCCGTAGAACTTTACTTTCCCGGTGGCTACCAGAGAACTACAACAAGTTAATTAATTCCACCGTTTTGTCAAAGAATGTATACATTGCCTTTTCATATTCTTTTTTCAAATTGGCAATGAAGATCAAACACCTATTTTGATATGCCATAAAATACTATAATGGTGAATGTAAGGGAACGTATAGTGTAACAGTGCGTACAACAGGAAACAAAAGGCTACATTGCACAGTGATGCTGGCAGTCACTGCTGATAGGCAGGAATTTCCTACGTACGTAATTTTTTTTAAACGGAAGCCAATGCCCAAGGGTGTTGGATTTCTGACAGGCGTGCACGCGTATGAAAAGGCATGGATGGACGCCACCCTTGCCGACAAATGGATGAAGAGAGAATGAAACCAATGACCGGGAGCNCGAGATTTACGCAGCGGGAGAATTTATGCCTCCGCCGTAGAACTTTACTTTCCCGGTGGCTACCAGAGAACTACAAGTTAATTAATTCCACCGTTTTGTGAAAGAATGTATACATTGCCTTTTCATATTCTTTTTTCAAATTGGCAATGAAGATCAAACACCTATTTTGATATGCNGAATGTATACATTGCCTTTTCATATTCTTTTTTCAAATTGGCAATGAAGATCAAACACCTATTTTGATATGCCATAGTATATTATAATGGTGAATGTAAGGGAACGTATAGTGTAACAGTGCGTACAACGGGAAACGAAAGGCTACATTGCACAGTGATGCTGGCAGTCACTGCTGATAGGCAGGAATTTCCTACGTACGTAATTTTTTTTAAACGGAAGCCAATGCCCAAGGGTGTTGGATTTCCGACAGGCGTGCACGTGTATGAAAAGGCATGGATGGACGCCACCCTTGCCGACAAATGGATGAAGAGAGAATGAAACCAATGACCGGGAGCACTACTGATAAAACAAGTTTTTGTGCTCATCTAGTAGATTAGCGTGTCGTGCAAGAGGGGAAGACTGATGTGGCGGTCATACCGGGCGGCCTTACATCAATCCTGCAGCCCCTTGTCTCCATAAACAAACTGTTCAAGGACCATCAGCATCTACTTAATTCAGAGTGACACCCAAGAACAGGTGCAACAAAAGTGAACAGGCATCACGCTCAGTGATCTGTGAATGGGAGAAACAGAGCTGGGATCTAGTGACGACATCATCAGAAAGAGATTTAAGAAGCCCAGCATCTCTTCGGAACTCGATGGCAGTGAGGAGATGACGTTCTGTGGGAAGAGAGTGATGGTGAACCAAGCGAAGCAGATAACGCAGAAGCTGAGTAAGCATAGTGAGTAGTCACCTCAGTGACATTTCGCAGTTCAAGTCGAGTGTCATTTAGTGCTTTAAAGTTTTTAACCCATGAGATCTCTCATTTATATATATATATATATATATATATATCTCTCTCTCTCTCTGTGCGCACGCGCATGTTTGTGCATGTGCATGTTTTTCTCTCTTTCAACTTTTGAACACGTTAACCGAATTTCACCAAACTCGGTACTCGTGTAGTACTTAGAAAGGACACCTGACTTTTATATTTTCAACCATGCCAGGCACTTACTTTCAAAATTGCAGCCATTTAAAAAATCTAGGCTGATGTCATCTCAGGAACTATTGAATAGATTTAAACCAAATTTGGTATGTTGACAGCATATCATGTAAGCATCAAATTCAGAAGTGGGTTTTATTGTTGGTCAGCCATTTTGGAAAATATAACAAATGCTTTATTTTTTCTTGTGGTCATATCTCAAAAACTACTCATCTAATTTTCACTGTATTACACACGTAAGTAAAACTACGGTAGGCACTGTACATGTATGCAATTCAAATCGATATGGCACTTATTTTCAACATGGCGGCTATACAAATATTTTAGGTTTATTTACTATAACTACCATACCAATTTCAACCAAATGTTGTACGCTGACAATATCTATTATAAGTATCATATGCTAAAAAATAATCACATTTTTACCACCATTTTGTATGATAACATCACATGATAAAATAGAAATTTGAATGCAGCCAAAAGTTTTAACATATTTTTACCAAATTTGGCAAGTAGCACTATGGTGGGCCACGTAAACTTATGTTTTAAGTGGTTCAGGCATTTGTTTTAAAAATGGTGGCCATATACACATTTTAGCTAGGTATGTTATGTCTATGACAATCATCTTATGTGCTAATACATAACCTCACGCTAGTAGTGCTACAGTAGGGTTTGTAAACTAACATGCTTTGAGTGCAGCAGGNTACATAACCTCACGCTAGTAGTGCTACAGTAGGGTTTGTAAACTAACATGCTTTGAGTGCAGCAGGCCTTTTTTTTTAATGGCAGTAATATAAACACTTGGTTTAGTAAGTTTCAAACAGTTTGGCCAAACTCTGTACACTAATNCTTTTTTTTAATGGCAGTAATATAAACACTTGGTTTAGTAAGTTTCAAACAGTTTGGCCAAACTCTGTACACTAATAGTATTCATTAGAAGCCATCAGTAATGCATAGAGATCCTCTTTTTTGTTCTTTTGGAAAATAGAACATTTTGCCATATTTCCAGAGCAATTCAACTACTTCCCACCAAATTGTTCACAATATTGGTGCTACAGGAGGACATGTAAAGTTACATGATTTAAGTGGGGTCAGACATTTATTTTTGAAATTGTGGCCACATAAATATTTTGATTAGAAAGACATATCTATTTAACAATTTAATCAAATTCAACCAAACTTTCTATGCTGATAGTATCAAATAGAAGCATAGTATACACAACTTTTTTTAATGCAATTTTGTATGAGAGCACAGATTAAGAAAATATGGTTTTATGCCTTATTTCCGGTAACAATCAACCAATTTCAATCAAATTCTCCACATAAGTTGTGCAATGGCAGGCCATGTAATCTTATGTTTTGTAAGTGCTTCACACACTTGTTTTCAAAACGATGCCGTGTACATATTACAAGTTAGTGAGCCCTGTCATTCAAAACATTGGAGTGATTATATCCTAAGTTTATGCTCCAAATTCTACCCCCCCGTGATGCAGTTGATTACAAAATAGCTTATTTAAGTGTATACTTAAAGTTTGGTTACAGCTTTCACTGTGGAAACGAGATTCTGTAAAATCTGAGAAGAAGGTGTTGCCGGTTTATCACTGGTTAAAGGCCCTTACACAATAGAAAACTTCAGCATTTGTCTTTACGTTTCTTTCCTTTGATAAAACCACCAATAGATAATATAAATGTAAAGCCAAAGTTCAGAAAATTGAAAATCGGTTCTGTGAGCTTTGTAAAAATGTATATTTTATTATGGAAATCATTATCATCTTATCCACAAATTCATTTAGTGTATCTTTTTTAAAAATNGTAAAAATGTATATTTTATTATGGAAATCATTATCATCTTATCCACAAATTCATTTAGTGTATCTTTTTTAAAAATAGGCATAAAAATTGTATTAAAACTTTATTTCAAAACAAACAAATTTTTTGTTTACTTCATTCAAAAATATAAATTCATATTTTCCTCTTCACAATTATTCATTTGAAATTTATTAAAATTTAGACGAGCTCTANAAAACTTTATTTCAAAACAAACAAATTTTTTGTTTACTTCATTCAAAAATATAAATTCATATTTTCCTCTTCACAATTATTCATTTGAAATTTATTAAAATTTAGACGAGCTCTAGTTAATATAGCAAGATGGAAATCGCCCTACAATAAAATGAAACTCATTACACATGGCCTCTGTTAGATTCCTGGAAGATGGCTGCTGGACTTTACCTTCGACAGTTCCATTGTGTCACGTTCCATGAGAAACAACATATCGGAACATAACCATAAAGTCAAATCGTAAAGTCAGATGGAAAAGTTTTCAATAGTGTAAGGGCCTTAAGGGTGTTTGAATTACAGGCCATCCACTGTTTGTTTCAAGTATAACGTTGGGTTTCAGTGTGTGTCAACAACACCAGTAAAATGAGCAGTTTTCTTGGCCAAGTTTGTGTTCATGGCAATTTTTATTTGGTATTGAGTATGATGAGAACGTTTTTGTATTGAAACTGGTATTGAGTATCGAGAAAATGTGGTACCGACCCATTCCTAATCATGATCATAAAAGTTACCCAAAAGCGCCAAGTATACAGCCTCAGTATTCTTTTTAAACGATNAACCCATTCCTAATCATGATCATAAAAGTTACCCAAAAGCGCCAAGTATACAGCCTCAGTATTCTTTTTAAACAATGAAAATTCACCCAAAGCTACACTAAAATGGCACTGCGCAACGTGTCGACAGCACAGCGTGGCAATGCGGCAATGTGCCAGAAGGGTGAGAAAGGGAGGAATGTGACCTTGGAAGCTATCTGCTCCCTGTATCCTCTCCTCCCTCCTGTGCCATACAACAACCTCGTTACAAAGGAGATAGCGCTACTTATCCTAGCCAGTTTATGGGATGTGTAAACATTTTAGGTACATTTTCCATTGCACATAAGTTTTAAAACGTACGTGTCTGCTGTAAATACAGAATGCACCACACAAATATTGTAATTTTCAACACTGATAAATAATTTACTTACAAAAAAGTCACATAAAAATTTACATGAAATAATACATGCCTTGTAACATCACAAGCGTCACATCAAAACGCCAGTCTAGCTGCAATATAAATTACGAAGTTCATTTGCAACTGTGTACGTCGCTTTCTGTGCTGTCAAGTGCACTCTTCTCAAACAAACTTTCTGGAATGACTGCCCACGCATCCCGAACCCACCGACACTTCAGTGACAAACTTGGCGACCCCACTCGCCCTGTCGGTGTCCCCTTGTGTCTGCCGTTCGCCATCCAAATGTATCTTGAATGGCTTTTTTGCACACACATCAAGAGGCTGAAAGACCTATGTCAGTCCACTGGGTATTGTTACTTGATATTTTCTACCAGTTTTCAGATGGTTTTTTGTTTCCTCAGCCAGATCGCGAAAACTGTCCAGCACAAACATGCTCCATTAATTCAATAAAGCCCCGGGCCATTATTCCCACACAGATTTTTACCCAATCCACACCCATTGTATTTTCCATCCATCCTTTTCCTGTGATGCTGTGGCACAACCCTTCCTCCTACAGGTGGCCAGCTCAGAAAGAAAGACTGTGCGAGAGGAGTGCCTGCGCACACCCTCTGAGAGCCTCCGTCTCAACATGCAAAGTACCCTGACCATGAGTGANCTGTGCGAGAGGAGTGCCTGCGCACACCCTCTGAGAGCCTCCGTCTCAACATGCAAAGTACCCTGACCATGAGTGACCGTGTGAGAATAGTTTAGTTAGTCTAGATGAGAGTAAGTGTTAGCCAGTTCAGGCTAGAGTAGGGTGTGTACAGAAGCAAAACCCCTTTCACGTAATTTAAAGCAGAGTACCTGCCTAGCCAAGTGTGTGCAACGTCAAGAAACCTGCAAGCTAAGGGAACACCTGGTCATGTATTGTGCTCAGCCTACCAAGAATGCATACTTGTCTGTTAGCCGATATCTGTACGATGCCGTAGACGAGGATACTTACTAGCTATGCTTCCACAACGTGCACTGGCTCATGAAGGATGGAAATACTATATTGTTTCCAATTTCTTTTGTTCACTTGTTTTGCTTGCTGTACATTTTTCTTGGAGTTTTGTACTTAAATGATGTTATGCAGCCTAACTGCAATTTTTGAATAGAAGCCATGAGCCAGAAGTAAATCAGTAAAGTTCAAGCACAAGTAAAGTAGTAGACCAGCCAAGGAAGTATTTTATCAGAGACGAAAGCTTGCCTGGAAGCCAAGCTATGCCTAGAGCCAACTATTCTTGTATACTCACTTTAGTACCACTGTGTGCCATTTTTGAACAAGTGTACAACTCGTTGTTCTTTGCTGTATAGTAAAGCACCTCATGCTAAGATCATGTAATAATAGCGTTGTGGGAACTTTCACACTATATGTATTATAATGCCGCACAGTTGAGCGCCATATTGCAATAATGCGTTTTACTTGCCACGGCTTTCTCAGGGTAGAAACACGAGACTCAGTTAATTGACATTATTAGTTAAGAATGAAGAAGTTCCAAATTAGTTTGTTATGTACTTTGTTTATTTAACACTCAGCACCACAGTTCACAGAAGAAGTCCAAATTGCAGAGTACGAACCTTACAGATAAATATAAAAGTACAAAAAACAGCGCCACAGTGGTTTCCGTTTATTAACGTCTCATGAATATTAGCCCGAATAAAGAATATCTGCTGCTACCTCCCACACCGGCTGAGAAATGAAATAATACAGTCTAGTGGCCGATGTGGGGGTTCACGTCACACCTGATTCGATCTAGGCTATCATTGTACTACGACAACTCTCTCTGACGACTAAAGAAGACGACCGCTTCTAACGGCCCTCGCCGCAGACTGCCCCTCCTAAGAAGACTCTCAACGACTAAGACCCTGTAAGGGCGACAGCTAGACGCCTATATCCTACTGCCTATCCCCCCTCTCCTGTGATAACGGCCTGGCCACGTACGCTCTCCCTCGTTATCTAACTGCTCCGTACGAACTACTCCTGCGATAAGCGCCCGGCATCCGGCATCTGCCAGCAGCGTCATCTAAAACTGCATGTGTCCCGAGCTCAACACGACGTTATCGACTGCCGCGCCGTCAACAGAAACTAACTTCTCGTATAACAAAAACTTGTTGACTTTGCCTAAAAATGTGCTGCAGGAACTAAAACTGTCAACGCATTCAACATCCCGAAACGAACTAATCTACTTAATGCTGACGCTTTACAAAACACTGAAGTTTGAAATGAAAACTGTTACCGGACTACTGATAAAACGTAAACGCAGACGTCCGCCCCTTAACCTACAAATGCACACGTCCGCCTGATAAACTAAGACGGGAAACTGGCCACCACGGCTTTAAACTGAAACACGATAAAAATATTACGAAGCTGTCCCAAAGCTTCACAAACACGAAAGAATTTTACACTTGAGTCCCGAAAAATTCAGAATATTGCGTCATTACAATGACTAGCTCCTAATTGTTTTTATTACTAATGTTTAGTAATGCACATAACGCCTGAATGACTAGACCATTCCAAACCACATTTTTTTTTTATTCACGTGTTGTTTTGTACAACCACTCTCTTAAGATATTTGTTTATCTTAAACTGCATTTCTCACTAGCATTTTGCTACTCAAGTTAATACTTACTCTTATTATATTGCCTCACGTACACAATACACCTGTTTACCTATATTCAAGTTCTTATTAATGTTTACCTTGGTGTAACTTACCTTATTCACATTAGTCAATTTGTTAATTGTCAACCTAATCTGCTTCAACGGATTGTGTAATCTTGTACAACCAGTGTCTTGTTACTTGAATCTTGTAAACAATGTGTAAGTTTTGCACATAATAATTATTTTTCTCTTTTTAACCAGAACCAATACTGCTTAAGTAAGACAAATATTACATTGACACTTACCTCAAGATAAACAATTGAATGGCTCCATCCTAACTGTTCTTTTGTGTATTTTGAAGTGTAACCAGCCGAATTTCGTGCCCTGTAGCAGCTTCTATTTTCGATGTAAGTAGGGGTTGCCAACCAAAAGAGAATTTTCTCACTGCACACTTTACTCACTAGTTTGAGATTTGCACGAGTTAACTTCTTTTATCTACGCATGCCGTGAGAGAACTTAGTTGATTTCCCCAGTGAACTTAGCTACTTCCTTAAGGCTAGGATTCAATGTAATTCTAATCTTATACTCATATTTCACTTTTTCACTAGCTTTGCAATGGGCTGTGGAATAACTTTTCAACCGCTTAGCCTATTTAAAGCTTTTAAGGTAACCCACTGGGATATTGTACGCAACCAGGCCTCCAACCTAATCTATACCACAGTCCCGTACCCGAGGATCCTTTAGGTCCTCACTCGTAAACATACGCTGTTTGGTCATGCTGACCATTTTTACTCCTACACCCGTTTGCTTATACTGGTCACACGGGTTAAGCATGTGGGGGACACCTGACTACGAGTTTGAGTGGAGTGGAGTGGATTGGAGTGGAGGTGTGAGAGTGAGAGTGAGAAAGCGAGTGTGAGAGAGAGCGTGCGAGCACCACCGTTCCAGTTCGCCATTGAGAGTCCAGATGCCTTCGAGAAAATGTTTGCCCTTCGCGCCTGTGGCTCCGGCTGAAAGAGGTGGGGGGGGGTTGACGAGGTAATGAGCAACATCATTCTTTCATCTCCCCTAAGCCGTAGCTCTCTCCTAAGAGGAGCTGTTACGCCGTACACGCCACAGGAGGCCTTCAAGCCAAGCTGGCTTGTGCAGCCGTAGCCGCCCGCTGCGCCACAACCCAGTTTGCGTCAGGCCGCCGTCCTCCGTCCTTACTCCTTCAGCGCCTGGCGCATCAAGATAAGTAGCCGTTGCTCTCTTTCACTCTCTTCTGCTTCTCTTTTTCCAAACCCTGTAACCTTCGTACTGGCCCTGTGCAATCCCAGTTCACGGCTGTCTCGCGCCTGTCCACTTGGAAGGTGTTACTCTGTCCGAGAGCACACTAACGGCTGTCTCGTGCCAGTCTAGCCGNTGTCTCGCGCCTGTCCACTTGGAAGGTGTTACTCTGTCCGAGAGCACACTAACGACTGTCTCGTGCCAGTCTAGCCACAGAACCTCATGCTACCAGAGCATCCCTCAACTTTTTCAAGTCGTCACTGCCTTTTGCAGTCCTGTCGCGAGATCTACTCTGCACGACTCCGCCTCGCTGCCCGCCAGCACGCCGAAGCCACCGCTCTTCCAGCTGGCTTGTAGCTTACCTACAGCTATCACGAGTACGAGTGCTGCTGACTTTTGGGTTGCCCTCACCCCCCGCACTGCTGCATCTTCCGAGACTAGGTAAATAACCTGTTGGCAACCCAGGATCTGCCATTCAGGCCTCAGGGTACACGCTGGTTATGTGTGTGTGATTGAGCAATCAATAAAACAGGCATAAATCTGACTTGGTTGAGTTGTCTCTTCCAGCATTCTGCATCTCCAACACCTTGCTCCCACCATTCCCTATTTTCGTCACCAGTCCTAGTAAGACTCTTCTAGAGATAGCCACAAGCCAAACGTCAATCCTTTTCCCTCCTATTGGTAGCTGCCTCGAAGTGCAACTTAGGAAGCCCGCCTTCCTAGGCCTCACTAGAGCAGTTGTCTCTTGGACTAACGCTTCTCCAGCAGATGCCTGGGTCCGCTAGCAACGTTTCACTCGCCCGGGAGTGGATGCCCCCTCGCCCTGCTCCAGTTTGGTGCTTGGGCCTGCTAGCGANGCTAGCAACGTTTCACTCGCCCGGGAGTGGATGCCCCCTCGCCCTGCTCCAGTTTGGTGCTTGGGCCTGCTAGCGACGTTCCGCTCACCAAACCACTGAACTGAAGACCAGTAGATCAGGCTTCCAAGCTTACCTAACCTCAGCACCCTACTCTCCATCATGCTGTGTCTACTCCTTACTGGCCACCCACTATCTACCTGTCAGGTCTACCATACCCTTCTTACACCTCACCATAGGGCTGGCCGAGGCAAGACTGCCAAGTTGGGGCTAGCTCAGGCTGGGGTACTGAAGAGTAGCGGTTCGGTTGACAACCAGGTTTACACTTGGAAGAAAGAGAAGGCTGCAAACCAGAGAGGGTCTGCATCCAACTCGACAAGCGGCCACCTGAACCTCATCTGGCACGTACCTCGTGCAGTATCTCCGCTACCGCCGAAGAAGACTCCCACCTTCATCCGGCGAGCCAATGTTACTAGGATAGTCAGGCCCCTTAACTTTACACTCGCCCACAGCTCGCAAGCGCACCATCCAAAGTACCACAACACACAACCATAGAAGTGGCCAAACCTAGCAATGTAGGTACCAGGAAAAACCCAGTGCAAGTGGCGAGCACTGCTACACTGTCACCCAGGGGGAAGTACCTGCCCGCCGCCCTAACTGCCAATCCCACTAACGATGAGCAATGAGGCGACATGGTACTGTAAAATTTGGGACTTCGACCCTGAATGACTCAGTTACTTATACTAACATAGGCTTGCTTACTGTGCATTACACGAGGTCTGAAATAGTATGAACAAAAACAGTATTTACGTAAAACTGTTAACACATGTAGTTCCGGAGTAAATGCAGTTCGAATGAAGAGATTATTTGTTGTAACGGCTAACAATGGCCCTATTTTAAATCCTATACAACCTTATATATGACAAAAATTTCAATATAAAGTGTATATATATATATATATATATATATATATATAAAGTTTAAGGAACTTTTTAAGTTCCTTCATAAGAATTTGAACTGGATCTATTATAACCTTTTGACACTAGAAAAACTTGAATTGGAATTAGTTCCTTTCTGTGACAAACTTTCCAAGCCCTAGTCCCATCTACAGTTCCCTCTTGTTACAATCTCGTGCGTTTTACAACAATTTTCCCTGGTTCACTGAAAAGTGTAAATAAGAGGTATCACTGTACCTGTTTTTGTGTACCAATACTGGTAACTACGTACAATTATTTGTCATTCTATATACTTTAATACGTTCAATAGGTATTCACAGCAGAAAATATCTAACTAAAAATATTCATAAATAAAATTTTAATCAACAATAAAATACATTTACACTTAGACATAATATTTTCACTGACCACATTTTATGAAAAAATGTTGACTTTCAAATTTCAAAGAAGTTACATTCACTTAATTCATCATTTGTAGCAAAATAATTTTATTAAAACCTTTATTTACAGTTTTTTTCTTCAGAGATAGAGTAACTAAGAAAAATGTCCTCGTAGTACCAGTATCCCAGAATTTTGGGAGGTTTTTCGATGATTAGAACTTATTTCAAAGGCAAGTGACGAGTTCACAACATATGTACAGTTGTTGCAATGTGGTCAACATCCTGACAGGTACACTCGTACAGAGCTGTGCAGCACCAGCTTCTATTACTGACTACTTATTTCCTTCGCAGTTTCTTTGCCTTGCCAGCAGGAACCTGCTTGTTCCGCTTCTTATCCGACCTGTTCAACCAAAAGTCTCGCGCAGACTCCCACTTCAGCTGTTTCAAGCCTGAAACACAACGTATATATGCAGAGCGCTTTTGAAGGTGGCTTTTTGCAACAACAGCTTCTCCCGTCAAGCTAAGAGAGTGTTTCTCACACTCAACTCCTGCAATCTAAAAAAAAGTTGATAAACCAAAAAACAAGAGAATGTGTTTTGTTTTTTTTGTACCAACATATGAACATGACAGGTTAGAACTACAGATCAAAAAACAATGAAACTTCCTTCTTTTAATGTTTTAAATAAAACAACTGCAAAAATTATTCCCAAAATTAAAAAATTTAAATTTTCTTGCTTAAATAATAATTTGAATCAATCCTGCCTTGCCCACATTGCACATGAATTAATAAACATTCAATTTCTAGGAACTCAATACAGTTTGGTACAGCCTGACATTGATGAGAGAGAGAGAGAGAGAGAGAGAGAGAGAGAGAGCGCTTGGACAGATGGTATACAAAGCACACACTACTGTAATAACTAACCACGCATCGAGTTATTGCTAAATATGCGGGTGGAGCAGCAATGGATGTGTAGGAAGGTAAACATGTAAAGGTTGGCAACAGCAAGAGTGGCAGTTGGCATGGATATACAATGAGAAAAAAGAGGAATGTTTTTGTGTAAGCTTGGTGGCAAGTTGTAACATACAGAGTGAGTATAAAAGAATACCCCAACTTTGAATGTCTATAATATCAAACTAAACAATCTACAACCTCGATTGACCAATCAAATGAACCATGGAACCGTGAAGTTTGTTTACCATACATTCATAAACGTTCAATGTGACCACCATGAGCGGCCCGAACGACATCTATGCGATAATCAAACTGGTTCCGCACTCTTGTCAGCATGTCCGGTGTTACGGACAGATATTCACTAAACACAGAAATTCTGCAGTTAAAGGTAAACAGGTTTGAAAAACTCTTAATATACCAGCACAAGGGTTCAAGCAAGCTACAGTTGGGTTTTTTATTTCATGCAAAGATGTTTCCCTAATATTATTAAAAAGTTCTCACATTTCAAAAATATATAATTCATCAAAGAAAAGAAATATCTATTCCCACTCAAATCAGCAATGCCAATCAAAATCCTATTTTTTTGGCTTCACAGAAAAAAAAACCCAGTAAACACAAGAGAAAGCAATGCACTGCTTTGGATGGCAGATAATGCTTCACACTGTGCATCATGGGTAATAGGGGGAAACTTCTTTCCATCCAAGTTTTACAGAAAAAAAATCCCTCTACAAGATAAAGGCCCACCAGGTATTATCACCAGCGCTCATGAGAATCTGGTTGTTGACTAGTTGAATTGCATGTGGTGCAGACAGCGCGACAGTTTCTAAAACCACCTAACAGAAGAGTGAAGAGAAGTGTCAGTCAAGAAAAATGCAACCTCGTAATCCCAGGTGGAATGACAAAAATGTTGCAACCATTTGCTGTTGTGAACTGTCCTTTAAAAGGAAATTCACACTGAAATGCAGNGGTGGAATGACAAAAATGTTGCAACCATTTGCTGTTGTGAACTGTCCTTTAAAAGGAAATTCACACTGAAATGCAGCAAATGGACGTGCACATCTGAGCACGCCCAACTCCAATGACTAAGATGGTTCTGACTGTGTACATAGTAATTTGAAGACAGTATTTCACCTCACTAAGGCTATTCTTATTCACAANGCTAAGATGGTTCTGACTGTGTACATAGTAATTTGAAGACAGTATTTCACCTCACTAAGGCTATTCTTATTCACAAGCTATTTGTTACTAATGAACAATATTAACATATCTGTCTTGCTTTGGTATATTTTGTTTGCACAGACGTACACAAGAGATTGAGGATATGCGATTGTTTCATTAGTAAGTAATATTAGAGGATAAAATTACTTACTCTTCTTTTGAATGTGAAACCATGAAAAATAATTATTTAAAAAAATCCATTCCCTCAAAATTTGTTCCTCATTCAATTTGTTCACAAGTCAAAGCAAAACTCAAAAGGGGTGTGAGACACAACTTACCTGCGTTGTCCTTGTTCGACACTTCACCGCTTTGACCAGACGTGCCCTCATCTTGCAGGATCTCTGCAAACTCATCAGCCGATGCAAACATACTTCTCATGTCTTCTTTATTCTTCTTCCACTGTCAAAAACAATCAAAAATCATAAGAAGTATGCATACAAACATGACCATCAAGCCACTCATGCTCTGAACCAAGCTAAATATGTAACCTTTTTCTTCGCTTTCGGAGATGTTTGTGAGAGCCCTTCATCATCATCGTCATCATCAAACTGGAAATCTTTTAGCTCATTAGCTATGTCCTCTTCGTTGTCGTTACCATCGCTGTCAAAAACGACGTCGCTGGCATCATCGGCAAGACTTTCATCTGAATCTTCATTGTATTCCTCCTGCACGGACTCCTCGTCACTGCCGCCCGCCTCTGAAACATGAATAACCAATCATGGTGACCTCAATGCTGTAACGAATCAAACTAAAGCAAGTTAAAATAAATGTGTTGTAGTGTCTACGGGAGTGAAGTGAGATGGTGATGGAATATCAGGAGCTAAGGAAGTTGGCCAACAGAAACACCTGCTATGATTCCCAGACGTGANAAGTGAGATGGTGATGGAATATCAGGAGCTAAGGAAGTTGGCCAACAGAAACACCTGCTATGATTCCCAGACGTGAGAATTGGATGCAACATTGCTATGAAGTGAACTCTCACAGAGTTTCTGCAAAATATTACGACCAAATTTCCCAGACTTTTCAAGATTTCCAGCCAACAATAAAGACATTCCCAGTCTTCTTTGACATTCAATTAAAAAAATTCTATAGAAAAACTTTATGACCTGTGACCTGTGATTGAACTGAAATTGACAGAACCTGCAGTTACTGAACATTACGTACACTAAAAAGAGTACAACCGTTTACTTGCAAGTCTATTCCTATCATAACACAAATCATTTTTTGGTACCCATCTGTTTTCAAAAAAATTCCTTGGGCTGCTACTGAGAATGTTTGTTTGGCTACATAAAAAAATATACATTACAGTGGATTCTCTATCAATCATTTCTCAGGGGACTAACAAAAATTTTTAATACATGTGAACTTTTAATGAATGTAGGTTTGAAATACAGATAAATCAGAAATGAGACCACAGAATAAGTTCCATGGATGTGGACTTTCAATATATAGAGGTTCACTGTAGATTGTATTATAAGGCTAGACTCTTGCAGGTGTTGTAGTCTTGCAGCAGAACTGTCAGCTTGCCTTGGTTGGAGTCTGGTGCTAGGCGTGATGACCATCTTGTTAACATCCAGGAGCACACAAGTATTAGGCAGCTGCCTAGTGATCACGCTACTTCCTTCAGGTAATGGTCTGGCTTGCCCATGATGGAAAATCAACATGCATGTGTGCACGCATATGCGCACACCTGTGTATTTGTGTTTATACGGCACCCCAACCCACTGGCGGAGAGGTATCAGGGTGTCGTAGATGGATACTAGCGCCGANTGTATTTGTGTTTATACGGCACCCCAACCCACTGGCGGAGAGGTATCAGGGTGTCGTAGATGGATACTAGCGCCGAGCCAATACCGATACCCCATATTAAATATCTGTGGATATCGGAACCCATCCCAACGGATTTTCTTTTTAGCGGATATTGAGACTGGATATTTTCATTTATGCGTGACCACTAAACCAGAGAATGATAGGGTGGCAATGTTGAAGTAAGACAGTTTTAAGTCAGCAGTTGCTGTTCTTATTCCCAGTACTAAACTGACAGATTGTCACTCCAGGAAGAGACTGGGAGTGAGGGAGAGGCTTCCCTGCTGTGAGATAATCATCTGTGAGAAGAGGGAAGAGAGAGGGAGATGACAGGCACTGTAAGAGATAATCATCTACAGCTTGTATTGCTGGTCACTGAATTACCAGCTTTGCAGGCACACTTCAGCTCCACCTTATCATTACAGTATTAATAATATTTTAAAAGCAACGTGTCTGACATTCATAACCCGGGAACTGGCAGTGCTTCAATTTTACTCTCAGTAAAATAAGCAAGTGCTGAATTTAAAAACTATAAATATTATTATTTTATNCTGGCAGTGCTTCAATTTTACTCTCAGTAAAATAAGCAAGTGCTGAATTTAAAAACTATAAATATTATTATTTTATTTTCTGAATATGAACAAAGTTGAATCTTGCTGAGAAATGTGTTGCACAACCTTGCAGATTTAATATTTTTTATTTGAAAATTTTAAAACATAAATTGTTTTTGCTATGGTCTAAAATTAAAAGTAAATTACTAAAGTATATTTTAAGTGTTGCTTTTATTCTCTGATTTTAAAGAATTTATGTGAAATTAATTAACATATTGTTTTGTATGTTGACTTGAAGCATAAAATAGTACATCGTGTGACACTGACTTTAACACAGATTTCCATCAGCTTTCCAAAATACCTTCATACTAGTAGGTTCATTACTCATACGTCCATTGTATCGGTATAGGAAACCGACTGTATCGGCTCAGTACTACAATAAAATACAATATGTAGGTAGGTAGCAGAGTGCACCGAGCTGTCGTAGGTGATTCAAGTCTTCTATACTGAGCATCTGAGAAATGGGGAAGTTGTTATGTAGGAAAAACTTATCACCCCCAGCAATGACCTGACGTCTGGTCACATCGTTACTACAAGTCAGTCCTGGTCCCAGGTCCGAGCCAATGGAGCAGGCTGTGTAGGTGCCCCCCCCCCCGCCATCAGTAGAAACAGAAATGGTAGACCATGAAGAGAATGGATACAAGTACTTCATGTCCCGAGTCAGGTTTGCCAACTTTTGTTGTGCAGTTTAATCCTCAAGAACAGAATGGGTCTAGAACAGGAGGTTCCACTACCGAGCGAGAGAGCTCTATAACATAATGGCTAGCGGCATGTGATTGAACGGGACGACTCGCTATGTCAAACAGAATGCTAAATTCGGTGTGCAAATTTAAAGTGAACACCTATGTTTGGTAGGTGATAGCTAAGCACACAACGTAGGTGTGGGCAGCGGCCCAGGAGCAACTTGTACTGCTAAATGCAAGTACACGACAAGGTTATCGCCCCTTATATTTATAATAGTTGTTGAAGTGATAATATCCAAAGTGAAAGATAGCAAAAGTGGGTACACAATATGAAGGCTATGGCATTTTCAGATGAAAAAGACGAGGTACAGGTACAACTAGATACATGAAACGAGGTAGCGTGGGATAAAGTTCAGTACCATGAGTAAGGAAATGCTGACAAGTTGGAAGAATTACACAATAAGGAAGGAAATAAAAATAGATGGTGTGGAACTGAAGCAAGAAGAAAACTTCAGATAGCTGGGTAGCATCCTGGAAAGACAAGGGCGAAAAAAACAGAAGAGTGAGGGACCTATTGTGGAAAAGAGAAGTGCCACTAAGATGCAGATATTTTTATATCCATTATGACATATAGAGCAGAAACATGGATAATGACATGAAGATGGAAAGAAAGATAGAGGTAATGAGCATGAAATTTGCACGAAACATAATGGTGGTAACGTGGAGGGAAAGAATTCAAAATGAAGTGGTATGAGAGAAAGTAGAGATGCAAGGACTGGCAAAGACCATAGAAAGGCAAGAATGAGGTGGTATAGGCACATCAAAGAGTGGGAAATACGAGGTTGACAAGGAGGTTGTCAGAAGTGGAGTACAATGAAAAAAGGTTGCAAGGAAGACCAAAGAAGAGACGGGAGGAGCAAGTGGCTGAAGGAGTGAGGAGGAGAGGAGAAAACTGGGAAACAGTGAGACGGGCAGTGGCAGAGTGACAGCGGAAGATGGAGGCATTTTACCAAGCTGATTCAGCCACAAACTGGAAACAGCTAATGAAGNTGACAGCGGAAGATGGAGGCATTTTACCAAGCTGATTCAGCCACAGACTGGAAACAGCTAATGAAGACTTGAGTTATGGAGGTAGCTGGACACGCAGCCATCCACTCCTCTACCTGGAGATGGCTGGAAGTGTGCATGCAACTTGGGTATGACAGAGTGGAGAATATAACTGCGCTTCCTTCATTTCACAAGGTCATGCTGTGTGGGGATGACTAGGGTTATATGCCCTTAGGGTCAAAACAGTGGCTAGAAAATTTGTTTCATCCTTTACAAGGTTTGTTCTCGCCCTCCTCCTCTCCCTCCCACACACCACCATCCCTCTCTGCCCTCCCACTCTCCCCCTCAAATCCACTCCTCTCCCCCCTCCGCACTTCTCCACCTATCTCCATCTGATCCCTTGTTCACCATGGTTAGAGACCCGAGAATTTCTTGGGTAGCATGTCTTAAAATTCTTGAGTAAGAGAGACGAAAATTCTTGAGTAAAATGCAGATTTATTTAGTGGCAATAATACGCACTTTAGACAGAAAAATGAGGCTTTGAAATTAAAAAAACTACAACAAAACTAAGTACACAAACATATATATTTAATACTTTTAAAAATCTCATAAAAAGGTAACTTACGAAACANCTACAACAAAACTAAGTACACAAACATATATATTTAATACTTTTAAAAATCTCATAAAAAGGTAACTTACGAAACACTAGACATTTCTACAGGTTTTAGATGTTTGAATTTTTTTGTGGTAAAACCCTGCATAAGTACAGTAGTTTCAAATATAATGCTCAGCATGCCAATGTGTACATATCACACTTGCATTCCTAACACAAAAAAAAAGTGTTCCTAGAAATATTTTGAAATAAGTTTCTAACAAGAAAATTACGATTTCAAGAAATATTATTTTGCTCATATGCATACGAAGAGAGATTGAAGATTGATCAGACTCAAATTTGTCTTCCTGTTTGTATGAAAACAAGAAAATTGTGAGAAGAATCGCTCACAGTCCACATTTGACACAGGTATTCAAAAACTGTTAAGCTCCCACTACAAAGACCTTGTGGTCATCTTCCATGGATTTAAGTGCTTCCAAGACATTTATATTACTGTGCATCTTCAATTTCTCTATGAGCTCTATGAACGCATGTACACCCTCATCAAGTTGCAAGTCTCACAGAAATTGAATTCTTGAAAATAGAACTTGAAGTATGGCGTTGCTAGTTTCCTAGGTCAGAATGTTTTGCTTGTTAAAAAGTATTGCGTGACATTTTCAGGCGAAACCATTACCTTTGAAATACAGATCTATAACGGATAATATTAATAAAATTTCTACGTTCGCCAGTAGCACTTTAGTTTATTTGCTCTGCGGTCTGCGTGTGAAGGCAAGCGTGCACGGCTGAGATAGAGAGAGAGGGTAAGTGAGAGGATGGTAGGTCACAACGCTGGTTGCTAGGTAACCACTTCCCCTCTCGTGAAGCGTGTAAGGGGAGGTAGCAAGCCACACTCGCGCGTCGCACCACACTGCAGAGGCAGACGTGTCAGGAAGACAGGCAACGCGTCACAGAGCAGTTAATAGATGTTTGCATAAACTACCAGGTTTAAAACGATCATTGTGGGAAAACTTAGGTGACGAGGCCGAAATATACTTCGATCAACGCAACATCCGATAAACGATATGTGCGGGTAGCTTCATCGTTATTTATGCAGGAGTTTTGCCAAGACGAAAATTAACTGTGGATACGGTTTTTCGGTACAACTGTATTTATTGCTGTTTGTTAAAAAAATTTTGTGCGAGTTTGGGTTAGAATAAATCTTTTTTAAACTGATTCCACTGTGAGTGCAATTATAAAATTGATTTCATACTACTCTGGAAGCAGCAGCTTTCAGAATTAAAAAGGCTAANTTCCACTGTGAGTGCAATTATAAAATTGATTTCATACTACTCTGGAAGCAGCAGCTTTCAGAATTAAAAAGGCTAAAGCGTTAATTTTTCTCCTGCAGATTATGGTGGGGGGGGCTTTGGCTAAAATGGGTCAAGACGGAATTTAAAAACCACCCGTTTTAGAAACATGCTGTTTACACAATCATGGAATAGGATATGATATTTCAGATAGACTAGGCAAAGACGGCGGATGTATTACAAGGATAAAGCATAAAATAGTCGATTATAGCGAAAACTTGCGTTAGACCACAAAGGAGAAGGGAACTATGTGACGTTACTAACATGATTGTGGCAGGATAAGTTCTACAAATGGTGTGAAAGAAAATGAAAATTGATGAGACATGAGGTACCATGGGGAGAAGAAGAAGAAAAAAAAGGAGAGAGAGAGAGAGAGGTGACAGGATGAAAATGACGAAGGGATGGAGAACCATTTATCAAAGAAGAGTGAGCGAGGGAGGGATGACCTTGCCTTGCCCTTGACGAGGGGAAGGGAAGCGTGACTATATGGTCATTCGGAACAAAGGAAATAACGGGCGACGGATTTTAGAAAACTTGTGAACATTAACACAGATTTAAGCACACACAAGAATATTTTTGTCTGGAGGGGGCTCCTGATGTATCAAATCTTTAAACTTTAGATCTTAAAACTTTAAAAACAGTACATTATATACTGCAGGCAAACTCTACTTCAAAAAATTAATACTAACAATTTGTTGTTCTAAGAAAAAACAAATTTTTAACATTATNGTATCAAATCTTTAAACTTTAGATCTTAAAACTTTAAAAACAGTACATTATATACTGCAGGCAAACTCTACTTCAAAAAATTAATACTAACAATTTGTTGTTCTAAGAAAAAACAAATTTTTAACATTATTAATAAATAACAATATCTTAATCCTAATTATTATGGTGTTTGTACATTATTTNGAAAATGACGAAGGGATGGAGAACCATTTATCAAAGAAGAGTGAGCGAGGGAGGGATGACCTTGCCTTGCCCTTGATGAGGGGAAGGGAAGCGTGACTACATGGTCATTCGGAACAAAGGAAATTACGGGCGACGGATTTTAGAAAACTTGTGAACATTAACACAGATTTAAGCACACACAAGAATATTTTTGTCTGGAGGGGGCTCCTGATGCATCAAATCTTTAAACTTTAGATCTTAAAACTTTAAAAACAGTACATTATATACTGCAGGCAAACTCTACTTCAAAAAATTTATACTAACAATTATTTGTTCTAAGAAAAAAACAAATTTTTAACATTATTAATAAATAACAATATCTTAATCCTAATTATTATGGTGTTTGTACATTATTTTGACGCTATTCCCCACCTGTGGTATACAGGATGGTTCATAGGGTCGGAGTTAATTCCTCCAGGCACAGACTATAAGGTGCCTTGAAGGTTGAGTGTATATCAATAAGGTAGTCTTTTGGTGTTTCACTTTACTGGAAGGATATATTGTCTCGAGTTAAAAAAAAACATACAGAAACANGGGGGGGGGGGCTTCTCTGAACGGCGACTTGATACTTAACTCTGCTGATGGTGTTGGTATGTTGTCGGCTGTGGATGAGATCCGGCGATGTGGGCGGCCTTGGAAAAGGCCCGCGTTTGGTGCCATCTCCCCTGGACTGCTGTTCTGGGTTTGTTCTGACTTCCTCTTCGCGATTTCACGACGCAACTCTTCTCTCGGTGCGGTGATAATGAACTGTCCTACTGACGTACTCATGTACTGTTGTGGCCGGGGTCCAATCTCCCCCGGCCGCACTCGGCGCGGCTGATCTCTCTGTGTGCGGTACTGACGAACTGACCGATGGTCTACTGATGACGAACTGCTCTCTCTGTGCGGTAATCTTCTGACTTGACCCCACATTCCCTGCAAAGAGGCTTATATCCTTCCTAGCCTCTCTCCCTAATTTCCTGCACGCATCCCCTTGTTGGGTCAAGGGGGGAGGGGGAGGAAGCAGAACAATGCACTTCAAAAACGTGGCATGGTTCCCTNGGAGGGGGAGGGGGTTGGTTGGTGACAGCGCCGCTCTAAATAATACTCTTAATTGACGCCACGCATCAATTTAAATGAGATTTAAAAAAAACACTGAATTTTTATTCTGGTCATTACATAGGGAAACATCAGGATAATGTAACTTTAACTATATCCGCACCTTTGCCGTCTTAGCGCCTTCAATTGCCTCCAACATAGTTTTGTGCCGCTTTCCTTTCTTGACAGCTTCAACGTGACCGTAACTCCGCACGTGTTTCTTAGCGCTGTCGGAGGTTTCCCACGCTACCATTTTATTGCAAAAACAGCATATCATGAGGTCTTCCAATTTACCCATGCTTTTTTGAGAAAACTGCTTTACTCTTTTGTCAATATTTGTTTTTGGTTGCATTTGAAAACAAATCAGATAAAACTCTGTAACCCGCAACTGTCCAAACGCTACTAAGTCACTTACGAGTTCCGACACGCTCGTACATCTTTCGCCCTCTCAGTAGTCAANTTCCTTTCTTGACAGCTTCAACGTGACCGTAACTCCGCACGTGTTTCTTAGCGCTGTCGGAGGTTTCCCACGCTACTGTTTTATTGCAAAAATGGTATATTATGAGAAAACTGCTTTACTCTTTTGTTAATATTTGTTTTTGGTTGCATTTGAAAACAAATCAGATAAAACTCTGTAACCTGCAACTGTCCAAACGCTACTAAGTCACTTACGAGTTCCGACACGCTCGTACATCTTTCGCCCTCTCAGTAGTCAAGTGCTACCTCTACCGCACGTTGGCACGCACATTTAATGATTTGTTGATATCTGTATATTTGTTCAAATTCTCGAATACATGTCAAAATTCGTGGATACAAGATAATTTTAAGAAATTTACGAGTAATTTGCGAGTTGAAAACACCAAATAACAACTCTAAAATGCATCATAAGTTGTTCCCCACTATTTAAAACAGTTTTAAGGTTTTTAGCAAATTTGCGAATCACAAATTTCTCGGGTCTCTAACCATGGTACAGCTCTAACTTTCGGCTATCTCATCACAGTAAGTTCGTACAAAAGGAAAGAGGTGACATTTATTTTTCTGGTTTCACCTGCCGCATGACCAAATGGGTGTGCTCCAGCCTAAAGCGCTACTTCACATAAAATTATAACATAACAATATTTTTTTTTGGACAGATAAGAAGCAATCAATTTTGTTTAACAATATATTGTTTGATAAAAAAAATGTCAACTTTAATAAGATATGTGATCTTTGGTACACAACAACTAATTTATTGGCCAAAACAAGCAATGAAACAGCAATAATAAGCAAATAATTTGTAGTCAAGATGTAAAAAAAACTATGTCAATCTCACGTAATCATAATTCTCCTGTTATGGCGAAAGATTTTAAATAGAACTATAACGTTTTCCAAAAAATAAACATGATGTTTGGTTAAAATCTTGTTCTTCTTCTTTTCCTAGTAAAGTAGTTTCTGACTGTAGAGTTGTGCTAAAAAGTTAAAATTTATACCATCAGCGTACCTAATGCAAACTTTGATATAATAAGTAAAACAGGCGCACGCTCCTACCTTGCTTCCCGTAGTATCCTCTTGTCTACAACCTGGGTATCTAGATCCCACCTTCCATTGTGTGCCTCTAGTGTCAATGTGTGCCCACGATTCTGTCGCAAAGGTGGTGCATAACACAAAACCTTTCACTTTCAAACTCCGGACACTATCTAAAAAAAAGTTACTATTTCTGGCATTCTTAACTGGTTTTACGGCGTATGCAGCTGAATACAATCACCACCCACACTCAATAGTTGCAAATTCAGTATTTGCTAGCGTCAAGAACCTAACCACAAAGCACAGAAGATGAGTAAACTTGGTAGCATTTACAAATATCTTGCGAATGTTTAGTGGGTAATTATTACATTCAACAAAAAAATATTCATCTGTGTTATATATATATATACATTATTTATATCATATAACCAACATTTTTGGCTAGAGATGTTCATTTATAAATAAAATACGGGTCAATGTATTGAATTGTACTTGCAACGATAATCTTACGACCTTGATACCAATAAATTTATGAATCGCTCTCATGATGTAAAATGTTGTTTACGTTTGTATAACCAACAACGTGATTACATACCACAGAAATAGTTTTGTTATCCGCATGTATGTGAAGTAAATGAGAGATAATGCTATGCAACAAATGCAAATTTGTAAAACCTTAGGTTTTTAAGAGTTTTCATAGTAAAAGAAGCTCACAGTGTGGTTTTGATACACTTAAATAAGCAATTTCGGTGATGTTTCATGAATACAGGAATTATTACAGAATTTTGCAATAAACATAATTTACCTGTATTTCGAATCATTTCGCGGTTTGTAAAAATTTCTAGGCCCTATTTATAAGAAACATTTTTCTGAATACTTGGTTACCTTTCTTATCATTGCTTTTGCTCTTCTTAGTGATATGATCAGCAAAATCCAGAGAATGATTATCATCTTTGCTTCCAGTAAGGCCATCCATCATTTCTTCAAACTCTTCGCTAGCAACGCTCTCTAAATCGCTATCCTCTTCACCTTTTGTACTTTTCTTCTGTCTTGTGTACAGGTACCTGGACACACATACATACATGCCAACAATAAACTTCTGAAATGAAATGAGCTGTATTATGAGTATTCANACAGGTACCTGGACACACATACATACATGCCAACAATAAACTTCTGAAATGAAATGAGCTGTATTATGAGTATTCACGTAAATACAGGGACAAAAACCCTCAAGGTTTTCATCAAGGGACTTTTCATCATAAGCTTCTTAGCTAGGAAAGCATTTTAACTAAGGAAGTTAAATTGAATGTTGTCATTTTATATTTATTCTTATGAACTACATGTTATATGTGGTTTAATTATAATATGTATCCAAATTGTTGGATATATGCAGTGCGACTGAAACATTTTTGTACTGAACTGTAAATTTGAATTCCGCACCAGTCCGCCATATTGGATGAAGAACCAGTCCTCAAAACATGGCGCCGATAAGATGATTACTGTATCCAATCGTCAACACAAATAGTATGTTGTGTATCAACCTCTATTTAAAAAAAAATTGACAGTGAGGTCTTGAAAGCAGATGAGGGAGAAGTGAAGTGAGTATGGAGCAGCACCAGAATGACAAGGAAGTGGAAAAAGGAGATCCCAGAGAAAACCCACCGACCAGTGGTATCATCCAGCACGATTCCCACTTGCAAAAATCCGGAGTGAACCGACCGTTTGCAAACCACAAAATTTGAAGTCAATGTTGTTTTGATTAATGAACACATGGCTCTTCAGTCGGGGCTCAAGATGTATTGCAGATGCAAACAAGATGTCTTGCTCCACTGCTGCATGCCGTAAGTTCACTGAAGAAATGAGGTCATTCCTGATACCCTGAACTTCTGAGACAAGTGGTGCTTGCTTTTGAGAACAACTGCAAGTGTAGCATGATTGAAAATGCTCAGCATAAGGTGCAGAATGGAACTTATTTGCCCATGTATCTACATGGGCGAGTAAATTCCATTCTGGTCCTTATAATTCTGCTGGTAAATATAGCTAAGTTTCAGTTAAGGTGACTGCCTACTTTTGCTCAAGTAGACGTTCAAACATGTGATGTGTAGAATTCCATCTGGATGGTTCGTCTTAAAAGACCTTATGCTGGTTTACATTCAGAACAGACTCTGCATTTTTTTTGTTCCTTGCATGCTTTGCTCAAGTGTTTAAATTGACGAATGATGCAACAACATTTGGTTGTCAAGTTAAATAAACTCTTGTTGTTAAGGCGCCCTTCTACCTGGCGCTTGAACTGCGTTGCAGAGTGTTCGAAATAAACATTTTTCAACGAAACTATAATATGGTCACCGCTGATAGTCCCATAGGTACACGCAGCACGACGAGAACACTGCACGCCAGTTCAGAGCCTTGTGCTTAGCGGCGATGGCGTACTTGATGCGCGTGGCAGTGTCGCCCTTATCGCTCCCGCGCTTCTCGGCCTAAACGTGGGAAAAAGTTCCAGGTAGACGGGCGCCTTAAGTAATCTATCTTTAACAACAAATTGGAATGTATGCAGTAAGCAATGGACATGTTGAAACTTTGACGACTGTAGGGCAATGTGATGTTCCTACCATTATCTTGACGCATGATGCTTAGCTGGCAATATACCTTGTATGAATCTAAGACTTTAACTCAGCCCGTGGGAAGCCACAGCACCCACACCGGACATCGAACCCGGACTGCTACGTCTCCAAGATGATTACTACATGCCATTTTCCAGAAACACTAAAACGCATGTCAATCATGTGTCCCTGCCTACACACTCGAACCAGGCTAGCCTGCCGATGAATTGTCATGCATTGGCTTCCACTGCTTTGGCAACACATCAGCTCGTCCTACCCCTGCCGTGCTAGGGCTCACTGCCTCAACTACATTTTCTATCAGCGAAGTTAGCTTTAACCCCAAGACACACACTCCACTTGGGAGTGCTTATCCCCGTCCCTTCATGACTACACTAGACAACAGTAGGGTTTGACTGCATTATTAGTTGCTCTATTCTTACTCTTCACTTTAATAGGTCCCCATCACCTTTTATTAAAGTAACTTCCACTGGTTGCTTGATAAATACGAAAGCCTAAGAGTTCGTACAGGTCACCGTGTTTATTCTCCCGAGAATAAATATGTTCAAGTTTGTGCACTGCGTTCTGATTCCAAGGGTGATTTGTACCTCTCAACACCTCTGTAAACGCCATCCCCCAAGGGAGCGGCAGATGACAGCATCTTGCCAAACTATTTCCGACAATAGAGTAGGACTGCGGACTCCCTTAACAGGGTAGTACGTACGTCGCAAAACACCACACTATTTGCCAACCACCCATACTGTGGGCCCAGAGCGCGAAGGCACTTGGGGCATACGTATGGTAGAGCACCCTATTAAGTACACTCTAAGAGGAACCAACTGGACAACCCAAGTCAGCTAACCCACTCCATCCACCGCATGTGATTTGCCGGTTGGAGCGCTAGGACAGACACTGTGTGATATTCAATCTGGGTACTCTAACTAGGGAATTTCCATCACCTGCCCCTTGCTTGCTGCGATGACCCTTAGTACCTAACCCCATGCCATTCACCCAACGAGGAGGGACCAAGTGGGCAGATAAGAAGATATTTACTGCTCCTACAGCCAACCAATTGCCAAGTAACCCATCCCAGTCATTTTTCAACCTTTCCTCCGGTCGGGAACAGGTACAAGCCGGCCGCAGACTGCAGAGGAATCACACCTCAGTCCCCCCTAGCAATTTATTCAAGCCATCCCAGAAGACCGGCAGGTCACAGCAATCAGTTATCATCCGTTTCCGGCTTGGACTACCCGTGGGCCTAGGCCTCGCCAGCACCATCCACCGAGTGAGACCGCCTGCCACCGCCACCCAGAGCCCAG
>NQII01009669.1:24927-49462 GCA_002778355.1 Clitarchus hookeri | reverse complement strand
ACTCACTCTTCTATATCGCTATTTATATATTAACCGTTCACTTTAAAATCAAGCTATAACACTTGCCTGTTAATTTACCAGTGAATCGTCTTTTACGGTGACCAACTGGGATATAACATCATTCGTACTAACCGAAATGAATATAACTGTGACATTGTGCTAAAATGTTAATTACATCTTAAATGTCGTATTATTCAATAACATATCTTAATTTATATATATATGCTTATAAAAACTTCAAATACATAAAACATTCTTATAATAAATGTATTGGAAAAGTGTATATAACATTACCAGACAAGATTACCATAGATTTCATTAAGTATAACCAGGGGCAGATAGGCCCAATTCTGTTGAAATTTAAAGAATATTTATCTGCATACTTCTAGTAATGTTGCCAGTGGACAAGGGAGTGCAATTTTATCCGTTTGCATTTTCTGTAACATAATTGGTAATATTTGGGATCACTAGAAATTTTTTGTGTTATTTATTTCGTAAATGATGAAGTAATAACTGACAACAGAAGAAAATATTTGTCTCAAGTTGCATCGTAGTCATGATTAAAGCTACTGGTCATTAGGCCAAAGATCTTAATTACTACTACAGGCCTAATTATACATAGTGGGCAAAAAGAAACCCAGCAGTGCTCTCAAAATTCTGAGTTATCCCTAAACAAACCCAACTGCTGTCACATGAACTGACTGTTACATCCACATATTTAAAATACTGTGGCTTCTTACCACTTACAACCAAGCACGACACAATTACACATCACGCCGCCCAACTAGTTTATAGCCTTTCCGCTTCAAACCCCTTTAGATGTATGCCTGCGTGTTGGCTGTGTTGCTTATGCACACCTCCTTCAATAAGCAAACAAAGATTTTGCTGTGACCTTTCACTGAGGCGTTTCCGCAACGAAATTCCATCACAAATTGATAATTTTGCCCCGATGTATCTTCCCTAAATGTTTGTACTCCCATGGAAACGTTCTATATATCTCAGATAAAAATGATGCTCAACATTACGTGGTGTTATTTAAGTCCTTTTGTCCACTGCCAACACTCCATGCCTGCACTCGTATATTTAAGTTGCTTTTAAACCTACATTCCGCAGAAAAAGAAAGGCTTGTGAGATCACTTTTATGTCTGTGTGTGTAAGCCACTTAAAACTTTTCATCGCGTTACCCGAATTTTTATACACTCGGTACTCGTACAGAACTTTGTAATGACATCCGACATTTGTATATTTCGAACAGGTCGGGTGAGTACTTTCAAAATAGCAGCAGTTTTAAAATTTAGAATATGTCTTATCTCAGGGACCTTTAAAATGATTTAAACATATTTTTGTACGTTTACAGTGTTATCAGGTAAGCATTGACTTTACAAATAAATAATGTTGTTATTCCGTAATTTTGTAAGATAGCGTTACATGAAAAATAGAGGTTTTTACGTTATAACTTGAAAAATAGTCATCCGATTCTCGCCAAATAATGCGCTTAAAATCAAACAATTTTTTAAGATTTGATCATATGTACAAATAATCGATCAGGCACTTATTTACAAAATGGTGAATATATAAATGTTATTGTTTAGTATGCTAAATTTACGAAACTGTGACAAAATTCATGTTAACTTATTAAATTTGGTATGCTAGTAGTATATATTACAAACATAAAATATGCCTACACACAAACACTTGTGTCCACTATTTTGTAAGACAGCACCACATGAATGAAGTAAGTCTTCGTCATATCTCGGAGAAACAATTGACCGATTTCTACCTAATTTGTCAAACGAGCAGTATTGCGGCAGATGATACAAATTGTAAGGTTTTAAGTGAGCCAGACACTTATTTTCAAAATAGTGGTTTTGCAATTATTTCCGTTAGCATGCTTATATTCAAAACCATTTAATCAATTCCAACATAGCTATGTACGCTGGCAATATACAGGTTGGTCTGTCTAACGTGGACACACCCAACATTTCCGGAAGGGTTGCAGATCATGAAATTGCGGTTTTTACTAAATGAAATGACTTACGGGGGCAAGTAATTTGCAACAAAGTGACTATTCGTAACAGGTGTATGGACAGAAGTAATTAAATTTCACATGATTTTTTCCCGGGAAACATACATTTAATTCAACGGCATCTGAAAGTACGTGCGAAGAGGACTTCGGTGATATAGCATATGCAATAGAAAGTAACACAGAAACGCCACGAAATGATGTACAAATATGACTAAGTTAGGTGGGCCAGTAGCATGGGGCAGTGGTCCTGTACTCACAGCTGTAAGCAAGCAACACGCACCGTGACTCATCCTGGCGGGACCGCTTCCTATTAGCAGCGCAGGGCCAGTCCCCGTAATATGTTATGACAAGTGATATTGCAGTATGTGGCTATACATACGGATAGAAGTTCGCTAATAAGGAGAAACTTGACTCTACTTATTTACCGTGAGTGTGGCAGAAATTCCAAGAAAGCCTTCCAAATGTATGGTAAACGGTATCCTAATCGGACGCCCATCTCACGGCAAACGATACGAAGAATTTGCTTACAGCTGTGAGTACGGTCTACTGTCGCATGTACTGGCCCACTTAGCTTGATCATATTTGCACTTCATTTCTTGGCGTTTCTGTGTTACCTTCCATTGCATATGCTATATCACTTATTTCCTCTTTGCACATACTTTCAGATGCAATTGAAATTAGTATAGGTTTGCAGGGAAAAAATCATGAAAGGTCTAATTATTTCTGTCCAAACACGTGTTACGAATAGTCTCTTTACGGCAAATTACTTGTCCCCGGATGTAATTTCAGTAAGCGAAAACAGCATTTCGTGATCCTCAACTGTTCCGGAAATCTTGGGGGTGTCCACGTTAGGCGGACCATCCTGCATATCACAACTATAATTTTTTTGTATTCACAATATCATTTGTCTGTCAGTTTGTACAATAAAGTTGCATTTAAAAATAACATTTTTATCATATTTTCGGAAAACGAAAGATACCAAATTTGGCAAACGAGTGGCACTATGGCAGGGTTTTTAACCTGATATGTTATGTGTGTGTCAGTAAATAATTTTCAAAATAGCGGTCATATAAACATTTTTGCTTATTATGCTAATCTACGAAACTACAAAACAAACTTCAACTTTACATTTTATGCTGGCAGTTTCTTTTAGAGCCTCATTTATCCTCCGCTTAGTATATTAGCCTAACATTGGAAAATGAAGGTTTTATATAATATCTAGTGAAACAATCTAACAATAATTTATACAAAATTTGGCGGAGAAGTTGTGCTATTATAGGCCATATTAATTGATATGTTTTAAGTGAGCCGGACACTTATTTTCAGAGTAGAGTGTGACACATTTCCGAAGCTATTTAACCAGTTATAAATTAACATTGTTTATTGACAGTATATATGCAAGCATCAAATCACCTCTTAAATAATATATTTTCTCAACTATATTAGAAGATATCACAACAAGAAAAATTAAGGTCTTTTTATGGCCTATCTTTGGAAAAAATTTACCAAATCCATGTGACAATGTGTATTTTGTAGTCTATCTAAATGCATATGTTTGAAGGGGTTAGTGATACGTGTTCTTAATAACAGCATTGCAAATATTTTTGCTAAGGTAGTCACATGTCTCAATTTCAACAGAATCTTATATGCTGGCAGTGTATAAGATAATTATAAAGTATGATTATATATGATGTGTATTATGTAATATATAATATAATATGAACAATATAATATGTACTATTATATAAAATATCTTTACATAATATATTAAAAAGGTTACTGTTTGTCAGGCATTTATGCAGATGTCACATGAAATATGTGAAGGTTTTATGCTATATCTCGTGGACCAATCAATCGATTACCGCAAAATTCTGTACTGATATCATGTTATTGTAGGGAATTTAAGCTAACCTGTTGTGTGCGCGTGTGCGTGCGCGCGTGTGCGCGTTTGTTAGGTCTTTTAAATGTTTTTAATATAATCTATGTATATTAGTATTTTATATTTATTAAACACTTCAACAAAATTCTACCAAATGTTGCACGCAATCTGTATTAATTTGAAACATCAATTATATTCCGTACAGGGCTCCCCTTTTGCAGGACCTTTTGTAAAATAATACCATCTGAGAAAATGTACCGTTTTGCCATGGAACCATTTAACTAATGTCCAACGAATTCCACACACGAGTAGTGATACAAAAGTAATTATAAACGTAAATGATTAAGTGGGTCCAGACAGATTTTAAAATGGTGGCCAAATAAATATTTAGGATAATTTCGCCTTATCTACCAAACAATTTAACCAAATTGAGCCTAACTTTGTATGCTGACTGTATTTATTAGAAGCATGGTACACTGAGACTCTTTTTAAAGTAATTTCGTACGATAGCCTTTAGAAAGTAAATAGTTGTTATGCAATACCTCGGGTACCATTCAATCTATTCCCACCAAATTATGCACATATGTAGTGCTATAGAATGTCGTGTAAACATCCGTCTTTTAAGTGGCCAAGCCTATTATTTCAAAATTGACATCCCTGCAAATATTTAAGGTAAATATTCATTCAAAATATTACTCATAACATACTTATTTGGTGCTCCTAATCCTACCTCTGTAATGCAGTTTATTGCGAGCTAGTTTAAGATAAGATGTTTTATAGGTCCGAGTCACGTGTGAGGTACGTATTTATAATTCTCTTACTACTGTTGCATATGTTTCTTGTTCGATCTATAATTACATTGCCGCCAATGAGATGTTAAGGTATACTTACCATATAAGCTTTTAAGAACTTAATAAAATATTATTTGCATCCATGTAGAGAAAAGCAGGCTCATTAGTTCTATCAGTGACATCTTGTTAAAATTAAATGGGTCTTCATAACAACTAAGAAGGTATTGCAGCTGATATTATAAATCAGGCTCGATTGTTTGAAGCTGTAAACTGATTCTTTATCGGAATGTCAATGACAATAACAAATACGTGTTCTCCCAAATAACTGGGTGGGTCGAGGGAGTCGGGCATTTGTGTGGCTGAAACAAGTCGTTTGTTTTCTGTCTGAATTGATTGTCTGTGTCCAGGGTTTACACTTTCTGATAGAAAGATGTTTCTGCAAAAGTAGCGTCAATAATTTTCGAACACAATACATTTCCTGTAAGTGCACAGGAAATAAAGCGAAGCGTCCCCTTGCAAATAAAATTAATTAAATATCAAGCACTAGAATAGACTATGGTAATTAACACATTTGTTTTACAATTGTAACAAAAATAACCAAGTTCACATTTAATAACATATTGTTTGACAATTCCATCAACGTTTCAGTATTCCTTCCAATGTTGTGCACAAGCAGCGGGTTAACCATGAACTTAGATATTGAGGTGAAGTAATCTCTGACGTCAGTAAACTTCCCAGAGTTTACACGGGCTGCCACCTCCTGCCACAGTTTACCCAATCACACTTTGGCTGTTAATAGAAACACTAACGACGCACCCGCGGATTTCCAATTTTCCCTGCCCCATTTCTCTTAAGCGCTGTACGCGTGAAGTATTTTCTGTAGAGTTGCTCAAACCGGTAACGTTTTGATAACTACGTTGTTATTTATATTGTAATGTTNGCGTGAAGTATTTTCTGTAGAGTTGCTCAAACCGGTAACGTTTTGATAACTACGTTGTTATTTATATTGTAATGTTGAAGCTTAAGTACATTTTGTTCAAAAGGAATTAGTAGCTGTTAAAGTATCAGTCATGTTTTTTTATGTATTTAATATTTTAATTTATTTTTCTTGCAATGTGTATTTTTCCGTATTGAAGCCCGATATGTTTTTCGTCCTTTCCTTTGTGAGAGGGGCCGCAGTGGCGAAGAGGTTAGCCTGCTTGCCTCCCACACAGACGAACCGGATTTAATTCCCGGCCGGGTCACTCCCTGAGTTTCGCATGCAATAATCAGGCCGGATGATACCGCTGCTCGGCTGGTTTTTTCGGAGGGAGGGGGGGATTTCACGTTTCCCCCGCCCCTTCATTTCAGCGATCCTCGATACACGCCTCATTCACCCTCATTGGCTCTCTACAATATCGCTGTTAAGAGCCAACCAAATCTTCTCGCCCACTCCTTTGTGACTTTGTGTACCGGTACATTTTTCATCTTCTGCGCGAAGTGGTTGGATCGGTGTATTTGGTTTTTAGATTTTCTAAACTTTTTCGGTCATTCCGGGTTTTGTAAAGCATTTCCAATAATACCCGACATGTTGGTTAATAACTAGTATATATTCATTAGTTCTTCTCATTAAATAGGGCATACTCTATTTTTNTAATACCCGACATGTTGGTTAATAACTAGTATATATTCATTAGTTCTTCTCATTAAATAGGGCATACTCTATTTTTTGACATTTATTGTGCTTTTGAAAGCTAATAATATTTTAAGATTGCATCTTTTCCCCCATTTTCATTATCGAGCCTAAATACTGGATATACTGTTTTTGAGGCACCAGTATGAAATTTGCTAATTTCTACTGGTAAATATGTTGAAGGCGTCGGCCTGTTTTGTGACATGTTAAGGATTTTCATCCTATTAGATTTATGATGTAGGAATNTAATACCCGACATGTTGGTTAATAACTAGTATATATTCATTAGTTCTTCTCATTAAATAGGGCATACTCTATTTTTGACATTTATTGTGCTTTTGAAAGCTAATAATATTTCAAGATTGCATCGGTTCCCCCATGTTCATTATCGAGCCTAAATACTGGATATCCTGTTTTTGAGGAACCAGTATGAAATTTGCTAAATTCTACTGGCAAATATGTTGAAGGCGTCGGCCTGTTTTGTGACATGTTAAGGATTTTCATCCTATTAGATTTATGATGTAGGAATACTTTCCTTTTATTAACGTTAACTTTGGTTCAGCTGTCCATTCAATTGGCGTGTCACTAAAGTGGAATCACTAGCAAGCAAAGTGTAAACTAATGGATTATATAAATGATCTTAACAATCTGTGGCAAGTTCGCGATACTTTATTAGTATTGGTGGGGGGTGGGGGGTTGGTAAGTAGATACGGCTTAACCTCTTGTCGACAACGAGGTCGTCAGGGACGGAGCAAGTTGCTCAGAGAAGCAGAAACAAGGAAGGGAATCGGCAATTGCCTGTGGTGTGGAACCATCCCACCGTTCGCCTGGAGTGATCTCGGGAAAACATAACTCTTCTTAGTGATTCCTCCGTCACATTCTCGGTATTCGGAGTAAATATGCGGTGTTTGTGGGGAGGTGAAGTTACCGTCGATGTGTATTAGTCAGACAACTCTCCTTCTCTAAGAATTTGTATGTGGGCCGTTTTCCGTAGAGGAAATTGATGTTTGATTGCTATGGTAACACACTACGTTATGTGTGGGAGATTATTTAGCAGTCTCGTAATTGGAGTGATGTTTGAAGGCGTCGTTGAAGTACGCAGTTGAAACGTTTCTAGCCATCTGAATCGCAGGTCAAGACCTAGTAGGTCATCGGCCTGGTAGGTAATGTCTAATTGTCTTATTAAATAGCCCGAGTTACGTACCATCACGCAGACTGGCCGACGGGACGGGGCGAAGCCGCGCTACCTACGCGGTGTACAAATAACATTCAAGGTAGAGCCACCTCGATACTGCGTGTGGTGCGGTGTAGACAGTAATAACGTACCCTTCATTCCCTACAGCCCTGTGAGGGAAGATGAATGACAGTGACCAGTAGAGCCAGCCTAAGAAGATATTAAGATATATTGCTGCTATAAAATTTTTCCAGCTAAGCATTTTGGATTTCAACGTAAATACATCAAGTAAATAATTAGTAATTTTTTCTAATAAATTTTGTTTTAAGTTTACACCATTTTGGATCTTCAGTATGGTCAAGTTGCTCTGCCCATTTGCCTACGAAGAACTGACGAGAACTAATTTTTACTCCCAACTAAGTTGGTTTGAGAAAGACTTTAAATTAATTTTCATTTGCATTTTTGCCAGAATTTAAAAATTTCGAAAGACATAATTATTTAAGAACGTTTAATAATACAAACGTGTGGTTCATTTCATATAAGAAGGCCACATTCTGACAGTCAGTGAGTGGCAACGTAAAGTATTCAAAACAAACAATGCGCCATTTACAAAATCCTGTATCAGCTGATGCACGAACGAACAGAAATTAATATTACGTTGGCTGTTCTGAGAGCAGTGCAGACACACATCAGACAAGCAGAAAATACGCGCATAAGAAAGAGTTCGTAGATTAATTAATACATTTTATTTTACGTGGTCACAAAACAGCAGTTTTTAGTTTTAGAAATGAAACTTCGTGATAAAATAGTAATGTATAGGTGTTCAAAATGAGTTGCACAATAAAACGATCCGTATCCAAATGTAAGGAAAAAATCGAAACCTTTTTCAAGTTTCCAGACTCTCCAACCATGTGCTGCCATCTTGTGAGGGATAGGCGCGCCATATGTAACAACACGCCCTTACATGCTATCTGTTATCCATATTCCGAACAACACCCAGAAACACATAATATTTTTGTTGTTTAGAATAACGTATTTACGCGCATATACAAATGGTTTTATTTCCCCGCGAGATCTGTATAATTTTTAAAGTAACATATATTTCATGTACAACGATTTGGAGTACAAGTAATTTATATTCGGCCGGTAATCGTTCGTCTACGTAAATTATACGCCATATTTTTCTCTCGTAACTCATCTCCTTGTCTCCGTAGAAAGCGAGACACTCATGAATAGTTTTTAAGCAATTCTAACATTATTTCATGTCACATATTTCAAACTCGAATATATTAACTATAGCGTCCAAAGTGTGATAATAGATACAACAGACAGTCTCGCATATGTTTACTCAAATTCACTATCTCGGTCAAATTAAAAAAAGAGTTAGCAAATACTTTATATTTTTACTTTTATATTCTACTTATTTTTTTTAGACAGAAGTCAGTCTTCAAATATCTTAAAACTGGTTTAGCATTACAGTACAATGAGAAGTGGATTAGCTGATAGCATGTTGATAAAAAATACAGCCCCGACTTGACGGACCAGCTGATGGAGGAAGGATACGTAGTCAGATGTTAAATAGTGGCGCTACTATCTCCAATCTGTCAAAAAGTATCCTTTTATGGTACAGAATATACAAGAAGGCTTCACTCAGTCACTGCCACACAAAGCAGAACTAATTTTGAAACTAGTAATGAATTTTCCCATAATATTTGCACAGATAGTAATTTCTTTCATGATTTTCAGATCAAAAATCTTTCTACTAAATTAAATCCCAACTATTTCTCCCAAGTCTCTGTGTACTTACTGATCAGTAGCTAGTGGTATTTTAGAATTGTATTTCTTCCTAGTGTCTCCTGTATGTTGATTTTAGTCTACGGAGACAGGCTGTTACAAGTGTTCCTGAAGGTAACAATCTGTGGTAAGATCAATCTGGTTTGCGTTACGCTTATTGTTGTCCTGTGGAGCCGGGCAAGTTTCATACCCCAGGTCCGCTGTCACTGTGAGTGGTGACTAATTAAAATATCCAAGATTAGAATATCCCCTTTTCTCTCCATAAATGGGCGTACATATTACAGTATTCATTCGCTTTTACTATGCGATAATATTTATACAAATTGTCCTATCACTCACGGCATTTATTATATTTTGGTGTTTAACTGAGGAATTAATTTTTATTGTTTCCAGTCTCAAACACATGTCTATACACAATGATTCTCCATTGATTATTTATTTGAGTATTTCTTCAAAGGTAAAATTTTCTTAATTTAATAGTAAGTAATGCACGAAATCTTCTTAAAGCACCTGCATAGAGAATAAACTTATTGTTATGCGTTTGTATGTGGTTACGCACTTGCGCATTTGTGTAAGCGAGAGGATACAGAGAAAAAGAAGTGTGTCTCTGGGACAAGTTACTGGAAGCATGGAGTCTAATATCATGCAAAAAAATATTTCTCGCACATGTGGAGAAATTCTTAGACATTTGCGTATAGCAAGCAGAATCTTGTAGTAATTCACGTGTCTAATTATTTTCCAGTATGAAAAATAACCGTGCTTATACAGTGATAACATAAATGTTAATATTTGATATATCTGTCACAGCTGTATTTCCACTTCATAGCTGTTTCCAATTTGCTGTACTGCCCCATTTGTTTTGCATGGTGTGTGTTTGAAACATGTTTCTCAGGCGCTACTGTAGGCTTGGGTTTTTGCAGTTGGAAGTTGACACCGTTGGTTGTGCTGACATCTTCAAGGAAGTGCACTGTCGTCTTAGGGTTCACTGCTCTACTTCCGTGAAATTGGCAGTTTTCGCCGGCGATCGGAGGCCGCTGTTGCTTAACGGGTGGACGAGTGAGTGAGTGAAAAGATTCGGGCGGCTCTTAACATAGAGCTCTGCAGAGCCGATAAGGGTGAAGTGAGGTGAGTATGAAGCAATGCCGGAATGAAGGGGTGGGGGAAACGGGATATCCCCGAGAAAACCCGCCGATCATCTGCATCGTCCGGCACGATTCCCACTTGAGAAAATCCGGCCGGGTGGACGAGAGGCCTGGCCAGCTCCTGGTTCAAGGTTAGAGGTCTTTCTGGGTCAGTAGTCATGGGCGCACGCAATGTCAGATGCTCTTTTTGTTGAAAAAGTCGTCGTACTGCGGTGGAACGGTAATGAGGTGTTTGGAGAGTCTCCTTGTCCGCGCTCGGAACAGAGTAGTCGGTTTTGCCTGAAGTGCGTGTTTTTGCCTAGGTGGGCCTCGGCGCTGCTGAGGGCTGTTTATCTAAGATGAGTCGTTGTTTATCGTGAAAAAACGCGTGCGAGACGCGTGTAGTGAGCTGAGCGTATGGATCCAGCCCTCTCCTAGAGCTGCAAGTGGCAGTTAACGAGCAAGACCGTATATTTCCGCCACAGTTCGTCGGCTCTCCGAGGTGTGCTGATGTTATAAATCCGGTCAGGTCTCAGCTCCGCGCAGATCAGAGGCTCACAGAGGCTGGAGGACGGAAACGGACGTCGAAAGCTTAAGTATCCCGTAAAGTTGGATTAACACAGTTAGGGTATGTTACTTTAGGTCAATAGAATTTCCCCGTCTGTATTGATTGTTTGTAAAACGCACGGATTTCCCCATACAGGCTCTGAGGTACTATTTGATTTTCATTGTAAACACAATTTAAAACATTCTGCGAGATTAAAAAAGTTTTAAGAGTCATTAGAGTGAAACTGGTTTTGCTCCTGCGGAAGGTCTTACGAATAATAATTTATCTATTCTATTTAGTAGCTCTTAAAATAATAATATATTACTTTTATCTGTATATTGATTTAATTGGATACTTTACGATAGTGCTGTCTTTATTTGTGGAACCGTTGGTCATTCTAGATTTTATAATGAGGCTGTTCCTGTAAGAGCTTCACGCCTGAAGTTTATTTTCCCCTTTCCAAAGTAAAAAAGGCAGCAGAATGAAAATGTAACTGACGAATGAACTCTTGAGTTAACGGATAAACAGTAACCCACTTAAACATCCTGTGTAGGGCGGGACTGGTTTATTTGAATTCCTAAATAAAGGGAGAGTATTCCCCTCGCATGCGTTTTTATCATTATTTTGACTTAAAAGCGAGTTACGTAAATGTTGTTACTTATTTTAGCCCCTGTTTATAGAGCACGTTGATTCATTGTGTAGGCGGTGTGCTAATGTTAGTTTTAGGTGTAGCAGGCTGCTATGCAACAGTATATTAAATATTTAATTGTGTTTCCGTTTCTATGAGTGTAATTGTGTGCATGTGTGTACGAATACACATGTTATTCTTATCAACAACATTGTTTTAATGTGTGTTAAAACACAGTGAAACAGTACGATTTTAAGATCTTTATTTGTGGCAAGGGACGGATGTTTATTTGTTCCTCGGCGAGTTTGCTTCTATTACCAGAGAAATAAACTTAGAGATTCTCTTGTGGGTAATGTGGCTGAAATTACCGCTGGTTTTTGGATTTTCTTGGGCTGCTCCATCTCTGTCGCTGCTCCATCTCTGTCGCTGCTCCATCTCTGTCGCTGCTCCATCTCTGTCGCTGCTCCATCTCTGTCGCTGCTCCATCTCTGTCGCTGCTCCATCTCTGTCACTGCTCCATCTCTGTCGCTGCTCCATCTCTGTCGCTGCTCCATCTCCGTCGCTGCTCCATCTCCGCATTGCTTCACACGCACTGGCGCTTAAGACGTTGTTTCTAAGACGCCGTCCAAGCTTCCTAAGAAATTCTTATGTATCCAGTTACCAGACTACTTGTTAGTCATTTCGCCTTTGAGGCGCCGGATACTCTAAACGAAGACACGCAAACATTTTTCGGGGCCAAACAAAATGCAAGACATATGGCGGCTCTTATTTGGTGAACACTTCATCGTGAATGTGGGTTAGGTGATGTGGAGATGGGGAGTGACAGAATGCAACAGTAAGGTAACGGAATCCCCATAAGAAAACCCACTAGCTACGAGCGACGTCTGTTACGCAACGAAATTAGAAAAATCTGCCATGGACAGAAACCTGATTGCAGAGGTTTGAAGTGGCCGTGCTATTTGCGGGGTGACTGAGACTCTCAAATCAAATAAGGGGAAATTTGTCGCGAACTCTAAATAATAAAAGGCAAACATTTCTTATCGGTAATATTATTTCCGGCAATGCGTGCGAGTTATAACTAATACTTATAATGGCTGGTTTTTTTTCTCTCGTGTCAAAATGAGAGTACTTCGGAGGCAAGAGCAGGGCTTTGTGAAACTTGAACAAGTGAGACATACTTGTCTGTGGGACCACACGCCGTTGGCTTTGGAGAGCTCTGAATAGCGAAGAGCGTGCACATTGTTTTTGGCGAGGGGTTGGGGGAGCGAGGGGGGGCAGTTATTTAGCCTTTTCCAAGGCTGTTGCTACTCCCGCTCGTGGTATTCTTAGTCAGCTGTTGCGCACTGCTGTCGCATTGGCTAACGAGTCTCGGGCCCACCACTTCCGCTCTGTCCAAGCCCTTATGCAATCCGTTCTCTAGTAACTAACCACTGTTGTAAAAGCAATTTGAAACCATTGACCGTAATTGCTCGTATACTAAATGCGAACATCGACGGGCACGTTGCCAGTGANTTCTTATGTATCCAGTTACCAGACTACTTGTTAGTCATTTCGCCTTTGAGGCGCCGGATACTCTAAACGAAGACACTCAAACATTTTTCGGGGCCAAACAAAATGCAAGACATTTGAAGGCTCTTATTTGGTGAAAACTTAATCGTGAATGTGGGTTAGGTGATGTGGAGATGGGGAGTGACAGAATGCAACAGTAAGGTAACGGAATCGCCCTTAGAAAACCCACTAGCTACGAGCGACGTCCGTTACGTAACGAAATTAGAAAAATCTGCCAGGGACAGAAACCTGATTGCAGAGGTTTGAAGTGGCCGTGCTATTTGCGGGGTGACTGAGACTCTCAAATCAAATAAGGGGAAATTTGTCGCGAACTCTAAATAATAAAAGGCAAACATTTCTTATCAGTAATATTATTTCCGGCAATGCGTGCGAGATATAACTAATACTTATAATGGCTGTTTTTTTTTCTCTCATGTCAAAATGAGAGTATTTCGGTGGCAAGAGCAGGGCTTTGTGAAACTTGAAGAAGTGAGACATACTTGTCTGTGGGACCACACGCCGTTGGCTTTGGAGAGCTCTGAATAGCGAAGAGCGTGCACATTGTTTGAAGGCGAGGGGAGGAAGAGGTAGGGGGGCAGTTATTTAGCCTTTTCCAAGGCTGTTGCTACTCCCGCTCGTGGTATTCTTAGTCAGCTGTAGCGCACTGCTGTCGCATTGGCTAACGAGTCTTGGGCCCACCACTTCCGCTCTGTTCAAGCCGTTATACAATCCGTTCTCTAGTGACTAACCACTGTTTAAAAGCAATTTGAAACCATTGACCGTAATTGCTCGTATACTAAATGCGAACATCGACGGGCACGTTGCCAGTGAATTATTAATCATAGTTCCAAGCTACAAAATGTGTAATTCAGTAGTACATAATTTTAAAGGAAATGGCAATTAAATCTGGTATGTTTTGTGTCGTAAACATTAGGCAGGGATTGGTTTATAAGTAACTACTCTCTAACATTATTTGCATAGTGTCACTCCAGCGAAGCGCGACATTAACTAATTTTATCTATCGCTACATTAATATTGTTAGATTCGCTAAAGCAAAAAGGGAATGTGTGCGTGTGTTGGTGGGTATTGGTGATTGTTGGTGTGTGTTTCTGCAAGCGGTGCTTAAATTCTAAGTATTATCCTCGTTTATGTGGTTATTTGAAAACGGCAAAGCGACGAACGCAGTCGTGAAGGAAACTACAGCACCCCAAGAAAACTTATTTGCCAGGGCAACGTCCGCCACGTTTAACCAAAATACGCGTATGACCCCACAATGACTCGAGCCCTGTTCGCCGTGGTTTCAATATATGCTTGCTCTCAAACCAAATAATACCAAAGTCTAATGTTACGTAACAGAGATTTCAGAAGTATTCGCTTAAAATATAATTATTTAAGCCTCGGTCCCATTGAATACTGCATAAAACTTTTGACCATTCGTATGGAATTGGTATTTAAAAGAATCTTACTGCTTATTAATTTTTAGTGGGAAAGATAATTATATGTTACAATACCCAGCAATTTGAAAAAAATTAAAAAGTTTATAACAGTGCAGTACATTATTCGAAATATCTTTGTGTCCTAATCTTGTTACTTCCTGTCTCTGGGGCAGCAAAACAACTCTTCATAAACAAACTTGCTCCACGCCCAAAGGCTACGAGCAAGATGGTATGACTCATGCTCATGGTGGGTTAGCGGGTGTTTAAAGCGCTACAATTTACTTGTTCATAACTTTTATTAAATATACTTTGTAATCTTAACGCTTTGCAAGTACAGTGTAAATACAGTAATGATATAAAATAGTCATCAGAACATAATTTTTCTTCTTGCCATTAATTTCAGAGCTGAAAGCTATGTGTTTATAAATAATCAATAAAATTGTATGAAACACAATAAATACTGTCACAATGTTTCGAAATAAAACAAAAGGCTTTTTGTAATAAATGCAAGCTACCGAAATTGTAATCTTAAAACATGTGCCCTCTTACCTATATTAAATGTCCTATTATTGTACAGCTTCAAATTATTACAAAACAATTGTATATTTAATTGCATGATTTTAATATCATACATAGTTATTAATAACGTTTGTAGAAAATGTTTTATAAGGCAAAAAATTAGTAGGTTTAAAATGAATGCAAACCATCATGTCCTGTTCGCACTTACGTGCACCTGCGAATGCATTTTCAGGGTAATCATTTTTTTTTTTCAAATGAGTGTAATTAAAATCAGTTCTTCGTTAATAAAATGAGGAGCGGAAAAACGTGTAGTTGGTATGAAAAATGCTCCTTATAATTCAGTTCAAGTTGATAACCGTCCTTCAAAGTATGCAGTGAAAAGAGAAATGATACAATGGTTAACAGTAACAGTCTTACTCTTTCTGAGGACGTGCGAAAACCAAATTTTTTATGATGTTACAGTTTAGAACAGGAAGCCTGATTTCCCATTGACCAACTTTTAAAGTGGTTGTGTTACGTGCTGAAAAATTGTCTCTTCGTGATATTTTATGGAAATTCCATCCAGTGATAAAAATTACACTCTTAACAGGCTGTAAAAATACTGATCAATTCGCTTAAGCAACCGAGTTTCAAGACAATTATTTTCATAACTCGTGACATAACAGCAACTAGTTTTCTATTGCAGTATTGGGTTGTGAGGTATTTGTGCAATTATACGCAAGTAATTTCAGTAGTAATTTTGATAAGTTTTTTAATATTTTGAGAATTTCATTGCAACGAACAGCCGAGTGAAAAAATATTTTGTAATATTCTACTGAAAATTATTACGAACACGTTTCACTCCAAAGCACTTAAAGTAGAAAACCATTTTCCTTATTTGTACACGTAAATGTTATTAAAATAATGTTTATATCATTCAATTGTAGTTTACAACACTTTGTATTCTATGAGAGAGGGTAAATACTCCGTATTTTCTAAAAGCACACCCTTTCACCATGCGTATAACAGGCAAACATTCTAGCTATTCCCAAGGTGTGGGGAATAGAGGGTGTATATTTCGCGTAGAAAGGTAAGTGGTTTAGTAGAAGAGGGTGTATGTTAATGGTTTAAGAATAACAAAGAACCATCTAATTGGAAAAGAAGCGAGCGTTGTAAAGGGGAGGGAAAAGTAATAATAAATAATTTATATTAATTGCGTATATCAAGAGAAGGCGCATGAAACATTTAAAATAAATTAAAAAGCTGGAATAGTTAAGGAGCAGTGTGTAATGTGGGGAAGGTGATAATGGTTGAAGGATAAAACCAATATTCATATAGAGTATTAAAATTTTATATACCTAGAGATAAATTTCATCATTTGTGAACAATCTTAAACCAAGATAAATAAAAAGTATTTTATTGAGCATGGGGGTGGAGAGATCAGGGTGGCAGAAGATGGCATCATAAAACTGAACTAATAGGATGTGTCTGTCTTATAGAAAGTGTGCCAGATGACATCCGTATCTTCAGTGGGAAGGGAATGACTGTGTTATAAATTCTTCAGACGTCACTTCGTGTGCAGATTGTTAGTTGTCGCTATCAGTCAGACTGGCACTGTAATTAGGGTTTACTGTTCTGATTTTGTACAACGTACACATTAAATCTGAGCTTTTAAGGGTATTACGTGACTTGCAAGAAGCTAACTGAAAAATAATTATTTCATTGCAACTCGATACAAGAAAATAAATTTTATAATTACGTTTATCTAATTAAAATGTATTACTTACTAAACATTAAGAATAAAATATAATAATAAAGTGTAGGAAATACAATTAAGTAAACATTAGTAAATGTTCGTTAAATTTCGTTGTATTTAATGTTTTAAAAATTAAAAAAATAGTATACCAAAAATGATTTAATTTTGACAAAGAATTTTATGAATTAAATTTAAGCTGTGGTTAGAAGAATGTTTTTATTGTTATTTGTAAAAGTTTACTTTTCATTTCTATTAAACAATTATTATTTTACTTGTGAAATACACTAGTGGAAAAATATATAAGAACGGATACACGCATTAGCCCAAAAGCTGGTAAGTGGAAGGAGGAGGTGGTATATGGGTATGATCATAGCATCAGTTCCGTGGGATATGCAGAACATTAAAGGCAGCACAGATGGAAGATGCCTCAAAGAGTGTGACCACCAATAACGGCCACTCGTGCGGAATGTAAGCTGTCGTACAGATGCGGAGTGTTTCTCTGGGGTACGATCTCTCACTCTCTGTACAACCTGGCGTAGCTGGGCGATGGACGTTGCCGGGGCTGGGCTGGATTACAGGCGCCGCACACAAGGTCGGATTGCTAATTTACGAGGACAAAAATTATATTTATGTTTTATATCACTATTTGACTTGGCGAAGTTTAAACTTGAACTTTTTGATGTGAATATGAACAAAAAAAAACCTTTAAAGGTTTTTTAGGGGGTTTCACTACCCCTAAAAAAAAACAACAAATTATTTTTTGTTTTTTTATTTACATGAATACAAAGGAGTATCTTAATTTAAATCATATGCTCTAAATATCATCCTCGTGTTAATCAGATTCATCCTCATCTTCGTTCACATAGTCCTCAACTCCGCTGAGAAATGTAGGCTCCCGCAACATCCCAACTACGACATCATTGAAAACCTCTTTTGTTTTCTTGGGTTTTTTCCTTTTGCTTGTAATTATAGGATCTGAAGATATAAACATCCAATGTAACATGTCTGTATTTGTATTTATTCGAGACGTCTTTATTGAATGAGACTGTCTCAACTGTTTATAGTCTTGGTGTCTGGCTTCTATTACGTCTTCCGATAGTTGTCCCACGGGTAGCGCAAGGGATTTTATTATATCAGCTCCGTGGATCAAAATCTTATGTACACCTGCACTCATTCTGTACCAACCATAAAGACTGACCGCCATTTCAGCTGTGGCATAGCAATATGCCCCAAATTTTTCTTCATTTATATAATGGCCACATGATATTGCACATCAAATATTAGAAAATCGTCCAGTCAACGTTTGCAAGATTCCTGTTATTAGGGATACTTGCTCAGGGTTTTTGAAAAACTTTCTAGCCGTGTTTCCATCATTACTATTACCTCCTCCTTGTTTTGGTTGGTAGACAACAAGCCCCATTTCTTTGAACAAATCGTTGCAAATAGTTTTCTTCCTTTCTTTAACCAATTCTTGAGCTTCTTTGCCTCTGGCTTGCCATTGCCTTGCCATTGCCTTAGTTTTAATCTATAATATATATGTAGTAAATGTTCGTAGTATCTCAGATGAGCATGCAAGATAGAAAGACCAAATCGGTATGTATTTGTGTCAACTGCTCTCCTTTTAACATTTTGAAAATCATTCATTAAGACGGGTGTGGCTTTGCAAACGTTACAAGCTTGTGTGCTTTTTGTTTCAGTTAAAACATTTATCGTTTTGCCATCTAGCATTGTGCAAATCAGAATGTGCTTGAAATGGATTGTTCTGTCTTCCAAAACAATGGATGTAGGTGTCAATCGCTTTATTTGCTTCTCAATCTTATTATTCTTCTCTTTAGTGTTCTCGTCATTCTCTTTTTTTAATTTAAATGAAATTGGACGACAGTATCTTGTCGAAGACGGAGTGTGATTTTTCCAGTAGATTTTCTTGTTTCCTTCTTTTCCTTCTGAGACCTCCAGAGGCGCCATGGTAGATAATATTATGTTTGAATCAGCGTAAATTTAATTATTGGTAAAGTTTTGCTTGTGTATGCTGTGCCTTCCACTGCCATCTAAGCCGCACTTATAAAAGACACCTAACGTGCCGTTATTTTCGTGCATATTGTTTAAAATAACGTCTGATTGTACTTCTGCTAGTCTCTTTATAGTGTGGTCTACTAGATCTTGTAAAGGCACCACAGCTTCATTTTCTGTTATTTCCATATTTAGCGGATAACATTTATTTTTTGCATCTGCCACCACATGGTAGGAAGGGTATATATCAGCCGCTCTTTTTTTTTTGCCCCTAGCCGCATTGTCACATAGTCTTCCTTCGTTAAGCTTAGATCCACTATGAGACCTAAAGCTTCTTCAGCACTGTAAGGCACAACACTTTTAATGGATGCATGAGCCTGTTTCATACTTTTTAACCTTTTCGGGGTAGAATTTATGGCAAGTTTCATAACTTGAGCTGCCGTCCTCTTGCCAGATTTTACCAAGCTTCATTCAGCCGCAGAACAAAGCGTTTCGGGGTAAGACGCGAGACATAACTGTTAAGCATTCTTCTCTTACTTCGGTCGCAGCTAACTTTAATTCTTTTTTCGGTCTTCCTCACCTTTTTTCCGAAAAGTAGGTTGTGGTAAGGTTGTTGCATGCTTTGAATGCATCTCCGAGAGCTTAAACTCTTTATTGAGCCAATTTGCGTGCATGTCCTTGAAGCGGTTGTGCATATATTTACTTTCTCGCCATTTTGTCACAAACACTTTCACGGCATCTTTTAAATGTTTTACGAATATCTGAGATGGGTAAATTACGCTTATTTGGTCCACTATGTACTGTACTAATCATTCATTACACTTTAATGACGAAAATTTAAAAAAAAAAACAGCGTCTCTTAACACTAAAAACAGTTAATTTCTATGACACTTTCTCTCCTGCAGAGTAGGGTGAGCGCGACTACCCGGAAATAAACAGCTTTATTTAATAAACGGGCAGTGAAGGGAACTGGATTTTTAATTTTTTGTAATTATTATGAGTTGTCACTTAGGAATTGTAAAATGTAATGTAACTACGTGGAACGTTTTGTGAAAAGTCTGCAAACTAAATTATATAAATTTTTTTTCATACCAAATATGTCTTTTTTCAAATCGATATAACTACCTGATTTATTGAAACAATTGACGAAAACCAAAAATTATAACAAATGCACACCTGACGCTTCACCTTCCGTGTTATAAACTTCACTATTTTCGGACACAGAACACAACACATGCGTAGTTACTCCGTCAAAGTTATGGGCGCAACTGGCTCATGCTTGCCGTGCGAGAAACAGTGAGGCAAAGCGCGCCAGCACTGGCTATTGTGTTGCTTCCTCGAACCTTTTTTATTGCGGTTCTGTCTTTTTACTATTCTACTACCTAATACCATGTGTTTTGTTTTATTTTAGAGCTACGAAATTTTTCATTTTTGTCCTCGTAAATGAACAATCCGGCCTTGTGTGCGCCGTCCCCATCATGTTCCAACCGCGCTCCAGCGGCTGATACCTGGTGAGTGAAGAGGGCCAGGGTAGCGCGCGTGCAACGTGTAGGTCACTGCTGTAGTTCCCTAGCGTAGTGTGATCGTGCTGAAAGACTGCTTCCTGCAGTATGTTAAAATATGGTCATAGGAGAGAATTGACGTCACGGATGTACAACGCACTCGTTGGGCTCTCTCAAGTGGATACCATAGACNAATTACGCTTATTTGGTCCACTATGTACTGTACTAATCATTCATTACACTTTAATGACGAAAATTTAAAAAAAAAAACAGCGTCTCTTAACACTAAAAACAGTTAATTTCTATGACACTTTCTCTCCTGCAGAGTAGGGTGANCAGCGTCTCTTAACACTAAAAACAGTTAATTTCTATGACACTTTCTCTCCTGCAGAGTAGGGTGAGCGCGACTACCCGGAAATAAACAGCTTTATTTAATAAACGGGCAGTGAAGGGAACTGGATTTTTAAATTTTTGTAATTATTATGAGTTGTCACTTAGGAATTGTAAAATGTAATGGAACTACGTGGAACTTTTGTGTAAAGTCTGCAAACTAAATTATATCAATTTTTTTTCGCACCAAATCTGTCGTTTTTCAAATTGATAAAACTACCCGATTTATTGAAAAAATTGACAAAAACCAATAATAACAAGAAATGCACACCTGCCGCTTCACCTTCCGTGTTTTAAACTTCACTATTTTCGGACACAGAACACAACACATGAGTAGTTACTCCGTCAAAGTTATGGGCGCAACTGGCTCACGCTAGCCGTGCGAGAAACAGTGAGGCAAAGCGCGCCAGCACTGGCTATCGTGTTGCTTCTTCGAACCTTTTTTATTGCGGTTCTGTCTTTTTACTATTCTACTACCTAATACCAAGTGTTTTGTTTTATTTTAAAGCTACGAAATTTTTCATTTTTGTCCTCGTAAATGAACAATCCGGCCTTGTGTGCGCCGTCCCCATCATGTTCCAACCGCGCTCCAGCGGCTGATACCTGGTGTTGAAGAGGGCCAGGGTAACACGCGTGCAACGTGTAGGTCATTGCTGTAGTTCCCTAGCGTAGTGTGATCGTGCTGAAAGACTGGTTTCTGCCGTATGTTAAAATATTGTCGCAGGAGAGAATTGACGTCTCGGATGTACGACGCACTCGTTGGGCTCTCTCAAATGGATACCATAGACGATCGGGCTTATGGGTCCCCTCCTTATACCATATTCTTAGGTGTGGGTCCAGTACGGCGTGTGCGAAAACACGATAGATTGTTCTACGAACGCAAACCCGCCATCACTTGGCCAAAGGCAGAGAGTACTCTCATCATCGAACACCACGGATCTCCACTCGCCTCTCTGACACACTCTCTCGTGACGTCACCGGACTCCACGCTCACTCACGACNACACACACACGCACACGCACACACACACGCACACACACACGCACACACGCACGCTAGACAACGCACACGAACACACACACAACACACGCGCGCACACACACAAACATTGGACAATATTTACTATGTGTTCGTCAATGCAGTTCAACTTATATTTTTTTTTATTGTAGATATCCGCTTTGCGCATTTATTTATGTATACAAAATAACTGTATAAGTTGCAGACTTTTGATACTCTGATCTGTTGTGTTGTCGTTTCACTATTCAGTAAACAATTTTTGAATGTTTAAAAAATTTAATTTTACATACACTTTTTCTTTTTTAAAAATATATATGGAATTTTTTAAAATGATAAATATTGCTGAATTACTCATTAAATAATATCAGTGCAATTCGTAATTGATTACATTTAAATAATCCCTGAACCTTGTTTATTTAGTTTTGAACTCCGTAAATTTTTTATGTCAATGTAACAAAGTGTTTTATGTTTTTTATGTATTCGTCAAAACTTTAAATTTTCTGCAGCTTTTGGCAATGTTTGTTCATATGGTCAAAACCACGCTATTCTTTCAAATATAATATGATCTTTTACATATTTTGATTCTACACCGCACCCATAAGCACATCCTTTTAAAATTCAGTAAGCATTAATGAAATTTTTATTTTATACATTTATAAAGAGATAAATATAAAAAATGTTAATTCCGTAAAATTTCCTTTTGTGATAATTTAAGCAATTCAACATAATCAGATGTACAATCTTCAGTTAATCTTAAGTAATATATTATTATGTTTTTATGCCTATATTAACAATTAAGATATAATGATAAACATCAAATGAATATATCTTAAGGTTAATTCTCATTAATTTGTGCGTTTATGCATTTCTCGAAAAACTGTATTATGTAAATGTTTATATACTTCATGTATCTATCATAACATAGATCATAACATTATAAATGCACTTAATGTAGATATCATAACATAGAAATATAACATATTTTAATATTTAACTCTATATTTTATATACGTTTCTCAACTGCATATTCTTAAGCTAATTTAAATGGTTTTTACCTTATATATTGATTTAGAAAAAGACAATTTCTTATACAATACGTGGACTCCAACAAATGATTAAAAAGAGGAATTTTATTAATTCATACATAATTAATGCAATTATTTGTAATAGTTTTTTTTAGTAACATCAAATAACATGTAGATATATATTCATCAAGCACTATTTTACAAACTAAAAAGGTAATTTACAATTTTCACATGTAAGTAAAACTGCTACTAAGGATTTTGCAATTCAAGTTTTTACGAACTTCTCTGGAATATTTAAATCTTATTTATTAGCCTACTTTCCAAAGAAAATAAATGTTTATTGATCACCTTCCTGTCTGTGTGCCTCTGTGCATGCGTGTGCTACAACGTAAATACTTTTGCACGCATCAACCGAATTTGAACACACACGACACACATATGCCTAGTAGGGCGGGGCATCTGACCTTTGTAGATTTCAACCACGCCGAGCGCTTACTTTCGAAATTGCTGCAATTTTACAATTGAGGGTAATATGTCATATCTAGAGGAAACATTCAACCGATTTAAATGAAATTTCGTATTTTTGCAGTGCGTAATGTAAGAATTGCCTATATTAATGGATAGTGTTATTGGCCTGTCATTTTGGAAGAAAGTTACATCTCTATATAGAGCCTTTATTTTATATCTCGAATACCCCTTTACCAATGCTCGCAAAATTTGGCAAGAAAGCAATGTATGGTAAACCATGTAAATTAAACATATTAAGCTACTTTCTATCAAAATTGAGGCCATATCAATGTTTTAGGTTAATTTCCTCTATATGCCATTCAATACAACAAATTAAGACCAAAGTTTGTACGTTGAAATATCTATTACAATTATCATGCATGCCAACTAAAACCCTTTTCGTGTGCCATCATGTAAACTTACCCCACACGAATAAGTGGTTTTTGTGTCATATATCGGGAAAAAATGTACAGATTCCGCAGACAAGAACTATTGCGGCAGGTGGAGTTAACTGGAATGTTATATGTATGTCGGATACATATTTTAAAGATGGTGGCCATATAGAAAATTTTTAACTTAGTATGCTAGGCTGGCAGTAAATATAAATGCCAGATGTGTCAACATAAAGTATCTTTTGTGCGCAATTTTTAGCCTACTTTCCGAAGAAAAGAAAGGCTTATAAGATCACTTTCCTGTGTGTGTGTGTATGTGTGTATGTGTGTGTGTGTGTATGTGTGAGTGTGTGTGTGTATGTGTGTGTATGTGTGTGTCTCTCTCTCTCTCTCTCTCTCTCTCTCTCTCACGCACACGCACACGCACACGCACACACGCGCACGCGCTAACACAAAATTTTTGAACACACGAACCGAATTTCTCCAAACTCGGTACTCATGTATAGCCCAGTCATATTAGGGGTTTCACCTCGGAATGAAAGATAATAAGCTGTAAATTGGTATATACCTTTGTTTTGTCGTTCTTAATGTTGTCTCAAAAGTCACCAATGTTATCGTGTCCGCGTCTTAAGATATTGGAGGTCGAAGGTCAAAGGTCATAAAAATCGGTTTTTCACGAATATCTCGCTTTTTATTGCTTAAATAAGATTTGCACTTATTATAAAAGTTGTAGAATATAAAATTCTCTACAACTTCTGTTTGAACTTTTTTTTCATACGATCAACCGTTTCTGCGGTAGACCGCAAAGAGTGCGCCGCGCAC
>NQII01009669.1:0-24332 GCA_002778355.1 Clitarchus hookeri | reverse complement strand
TTTTTTAGTAAATAATTAACTTTATCCAACGTACTGATAACCGTAACTCACGCTTGACCTTGCATTAGACCATATATGACTGTGCGCGGCGCACTCTTTGCGGTCTACCGCAGAAACGGTTGATCGTATGAAAAAAAAGTTCAAACAGAAGTTGTAGAGAATTTTATATTCTACAACTTTTATAATAAGTGCAAATCTTATTTAAGCAATAAAAAGCGAGATATTCGCGAAAAACCGATTTTTATGACCTTTGACCTTCGACCTCCAATATCTTAAGACGCGGACACGATAACATTGGTGACTTTTGAGACAACATTAAGAACGACAAAACAAAGGCTTATACCAATTTACAGCTTATTATCTTTCATTCCGAGGTTGACCCCTTTTTTTACCTAATATGACTGGGCTAGTAGTACTAAGTAAGGAAACATGAAACTTTTATAATTTTCGACCACCCCAGACACTTTCAAAATGGCGGCCACTTTTAAATGTAGGACGATTTTATGTCTAGGAAACCTTTCAAACGATTAAATTCTGAGCTGAATAGTGTTGTTCGTCCATTTTGGAAGATAGCGCTACATGAAAAAAAATTAAGCTTCAAGTTCTATCTCGAAAACTACTTAACCAATATTCGTCAAATTTGGCAAGTAAGTAATACTATGATAGGCCAAGCAAATGTAAATAATAAAATTTTCTTGGGGACATTAAGCAAACAATTAGCTCTATGGCAGGATATGTAAACTAATAAATTTTTGGTGGTTCAGGCGTAATTTCAAAATTGTGGCCATAAAAACATGTTGGTTCCGAATTTTATATTTACGAAACTGCAAAAGAAATTTCAACTGAATTTTTTTTGCTGACAGCATCAGTTGTGTCCATCAAAATTGCTTACACAAAGCCTCATTTCTCAGCCATTTCGTAAGATGGTCCTACATCAAATAAGATAGATGTTATGCCGTATCATGGGAAACAATAAACCAATTTCTTCTGAATTTAGCGAAGAAGTTGTACTGTGGTAGGCTATATTAATTTATATGTTTTAATTATGTAAATCTTTTTTTTTATTTCGCATATGTAATCATTTTAGCTCAGCGTGCTTTATTTAAGAAAATATGAAACAAAATTAAATTTATGATTTTATATTTTATCTATGGCAATAATCGAATGTGCTTTTATATAAACTTGTTGCCCTACATTTATGAACATCCTCTCATGATCAATGCAGGTTGTTTGTCGTATTTCGGGGAACAATCAACCGATATGCATATAGAGATCTTTCATTGCCGGATTTTTTTGCAAAGTAGTGNTCGTATTTCGGGGAACAATCAACCGATATGCATATAGAGATCTTTCATTGCCGGATTTTTTTGCAAAGTAGTGTCACGTTAGTATACTGAATATTCTGTCATATTTGCAGTATAATTAGACTAATTTCTACTAAATCTTGCACACCTACAGAAGGGAAAGTATAGTTACACGATTTAAAATATTTCAAAATATAATTTTAGAAATGGCGGCCATATAAATATTTTTTTAAATTTGTAATATCTATTTAATAATTTCAATCAAACTTTTTAATCTGCCATTATCTATTACAAACATCGTATACAAAGCCTCTTTTTAAGCAATTTTTTTTAGATTGCGCGATTAAAAAACTTGATACCACATCTTGGAGACCAATCAACATATATCCATCAAATTTTTCACATAAGTAATGTTATGGTAGGCCGTGTAAACTTGTAAGTTTTATTGACTCCGACACCTATTTTCAAAAAGATGGAATAGTAAATATTTCAGGCTAGTAAACCCTATTATTCAAAACTTTAGACTGATTGCATCCTAAGTTGATGCTCCGAATTCTATCTTCTTGATACAGTTGATTGCATGCTACTTAGATTTTACAAGTTTTTCTGAATTCCATTTCCCGGTAAGTCACTCGTGTATTTTAATTGTCTTTTTACTGTTTCAAATGTTTCTGGTTTCATTTCTAATGATATTGTTCTTAATTCTTAATGAAACGTCAATGCCTACCTACCATCTAAGCTCTCAAGAACTTTACTAAAATGTATTTACACCCGTGCAGAAGAAAGTATGTTCATTAGTTATCAGTAACTTCTTGTTTAAGTTAGCATCAAATTTATGTCGGAATACCAGAGAATACTAGCAGATCTACACCAAATTTGGTGAACAAATATCACTACGGCAGATCACGTAAATTGATTTGTTAAGTGGGTCAGGCACTTATTTCAAAATGGTGGCCATACAAACATTTTACCTCGGCAAGCTATCTCTACAAAACTACGGAACGCATTTCAGCTTAACTTCGTATGCCAGCAGTATCTATCATAACAAGGGCATTTGTGTACAAATAGACTCATTTCCCTGCCATTTTGTAAACTAGCCCCATATGAAAAAATAAGTATCCTGGGGATCCAACCAATGCCCATCCATATTTGGCGAATAAGTTGTACCGTGGTAAGTCCATTTTAATTTATATGTTTTAATGCTCGACTTCACCATTTTTGCAGAAAATTTTCTTTTTCGCTTCATAATTTTGGAATTATTGTAAGTACTGACAGTGTACGATTATAAACACATTTTACGGGTTGTTTAATATTTTTGTGCCTAATTTTAATTGTGTTACTTTCTTGTTGTAAAAAGTCGAGAACGTATTTATATTTTATTAATAACTCTCTTCTCTTACACTTTGTAGGGGCTGTAATGGTGTAGTGATTATGCTGCTCGCCTCCTACGCAGGCAAACCGGGTTAGATTCAAGGCAGGGTCACTCCCGAATTTTCGCATGTGGGAATCGTGGCGGACGATGCCTCTGGTTGGTGGGTTTTCTCGGTGATCTCCAGTTTCCCCGCCCATGCATTCCGGCGCTGCACCTTAATCGACTCTTAAGACCTCGAGGTTAAGATCCGCCCAAATCTCTCCACTACACCTACACATTACGGTTAATTTTTCTCACATAATAATTCTAAATAATACAAAAGATATTGCTACTGATTTTTTACAAAAATATTTACAGAGTTAGGAGTGCTGCTCCTCACTACTCATTAATATAAATTTAAATTGCTTCTTCCAATTAAAAATTAGAGTAGGTAAGAAATCACACAAGGTCGTGCCTTGGAACATGTGAGTTACCTTCAAATTATGTTTATCACTGTAGATTACACGTTCTAAGCGCAAAATACTACGAAACGGCAATTCAATATTCTGCTTTTTTTTTACCTGCGAGAAGATATTTAGCAAGCGTGATGCATTAAACTCCAGCTATTGTTGCACCGTAAATGTGCACGTTTTAATGCGGTGGAAGATATCGCGCCAAAGTAATGTATCATTGCGTCATCTTAGTTGTACATAGAAGGCAGAAACTGTTAATAAGGATCGGCCTTTATATTTTTCTGTAGGATCTTCCAGAAGCCTTTGAAGTTAAATTAACGTGTTCAGCTTAAATGTATGTACAACGCCGTATTAAGCCAGAAGGATTATATAATTTTTAATTTTTCACATTAAAAATTGTTTATAAATTTATTTTAAAATTTCACTTAAAAATTGTATTTATTTTTTTTACCATTTAATACATTTTTATAAATTTGTTTATGTGTCCTTTTATTTAGAAATAAAGGGCATATGCTATTGTCTAACTGAAACTAGTCTTTTAAATTTTCCAAAAGATTTTGAAACCATAAAATTATTCTGATATGTTATACATTTTTATTTTAGACTTGTTTTGAATTATTTTGACCACTATGCAACTATATATATTAATACATGCATATCTCAAGATTTTGTTTGTTTCCAGTTCAATTGTTTACTAAAAAATTTAATCAAATCAATTTTACAAAAGTGGCGATAATTTTTTCATGTATTTAATTATATTTGCATCTAAATTAGACTTGCGTCAGTTCTTTTACACAAACACTTACTTCATTTGGATGTGATGAAGTCATGGTTGGTAGTTCTGAAGCCTTGGTCACGCGGTGGAGGCGGTGTTTTCTACGGCCCATATTGTACGTTTCTCTCTGAAGCTACTTCGAGCCGCGCCTACTCAGAGGCTTCTGTGGCAGCGAGGCTTCAGTTCGCAGCCTGTGACGGCAGTCCGCCTTCCTCGACGAAGTTCATCGTCTCAGAGACTTCTCTTCAATGCGAGGTCGGGCATCGCACAGTTAATCTCATGACATTTAAACAGGTTTCACAAGGTGAGATATATTTGACGGTACGAAACGTGGAGAACAAATTGCCGCACAAGAAATATAGCCTGACAGTAACTCAGGCCTTGCGGGGAAGCGTTTGCAAGTTTTACAGATACACGGGTACAGAATAGAAATGCACATCCCAACATTGGTCTTTTTGACAACTTAATTACGCTCAACTTATAAAATTGCGTTGTGAGAAAATAAGTCTTCATTTACCCATACATATGTTTTTTTTAATAAAAACATTTTTTATGTGCAATTTTTTAAAACAGTTAAATATTGGTGTTTTATACCAGTATTCCTGACATTTTAAAGATTAGGACTTTGTTTAAAACGTATGGATGTATTACTCTCTTAACAACTACAAGTCTCAAAATAACAATTTTCAATATGTGCAAAAATCTACAGTTATTTCTTGAGTGTGTGCCGAATGCCAGTTTTCAATAATTCCACACTTTTTATATCAGGGCCGTAATTAGTAGTATTTAGTGGTAGTTTTTGGTATTTTGAATCCCCCCACCTCTTCCAACATCAGCCCAAGCGAATTGCAAAAATTAAAACAGGGGGGCGGGAAGGTACAAGAGACAAGAGAACGAACACGACAAAAGAGCAAGGGTGAAAAGAAAACTATTGTAACAGAATAAATAAATAAATAAATACACGAGAAACTGTTTACTATATGCTAAATAAAAGCCATATTTCGACACTATGTGTTTAATTTGTAATACATGGTACATGTCAATTTACTAACTTTGAGGGCATTTTCACTTGGACGCAAAGTAAAAAGGATTGTTATTAAGATGTAAAATCTCACTAACTGCGGTAGAGAAACAGCTGTTACGTATATTTGGGGAACATTACACACAGCGATGCATCGATACGCCAGGTAGTCTTGTATACCGTCTTGTCTCCGCCGAGATACGGCACAATTACTCCATCTCACTGCTCCCGCCAACACGATTCTGGTTCGATAGCCAGCAAAATCACGCCTGGATTTTTTGATATTGGTAAGGTGGTGGGTTTTCTCAGAGTACTCCAAATGAACCAGTTTTTTAAACCCCTCCCCCGCCATCTGAGGCTCTCGCTTGACGTTACCTAAATGACTAAGGGCTCGGAAATCTGTCGCTCAGTGCGTGCTGGTCCCGCCCAAGACTGCGTTTCTTAACGCACGTGCTGTAACTGCTTACTCATTGTCCCTTAACAGTTTCAACGCGGTGTTGCGACGCATTTCCCGTACTTGGTCTCGTGGGAACGACTCACTACTCTTGTTCATATTTATCACATTCACAAAGGACTTAGAATATTTATTTTCATCATAATTTTCTTAACAGTATTTTGCAGTATATTCTTTGGTATAAGTACATGTTTACCCCTGGTATAAAAATGTTTTCAAATAATAATAGAACATTTTTATTTATTGTAAAGGCCATGGTATTGATTTATTTATTGCGTATTCATTTTCCAGATTGTTCACGAGTTATTCAAAAACACTAATTGGAAATTTATCGTTAAAATTTCCGCACGGGAAGTTCTTGTGAACAATCGATAACTGGTTCATCACATTTTCACAGATGTAAATCACCAATCAACGTGGCGGAGTTAAACATCTCGACACGTATTCCGGAGGACCTGGGTTCGATTCCCGGTCTAGCCATTCTGATTTCTATGTTATATGGTTTCCCCGAAATCACTCCAGGCAAATGCTCGTATGGTTGCTCACAACAGGACATTGCCTTTCCTTTGCCGCTCCTGTTCCACTGAGCAACTTCGCTTTCGACAAGATTTTAAGCCTTGGCTACCTAGTAACACCTTAAGAAATAGTTCACAAATATAACACGTCATTGTATACGTGTATTGAGGAAGAACAGATCTTGTTCAACTTCAGCATTATTTCCACACATGCATGGTAGCTTCACTACACTTGTCTATGGAAAAGCCGGATGCGTAGTAAGTTACCAACATCGTTTAATAGCACCCCCATATTTGCGCCTTGATGTGTGGAAATTTGCACATACTTAATATAATTTAAACACAGTCATTACTGTTTATGATGTTAGTTAGTCTATTATTTAAAGTGCTAACAGTGTAACTACCTTCTCGCATTACGTGAAAGGCCACGGTGGCGCAGCAGTCTGCGCACTCGCATCCAACCAAAACGAACCGGCTCAGATTGCCAGCGGAGTCACTCCCCAGATTTTCGCACGTGGCACGATGCCGCTGGTAGGTAGGTTTCCTCTAGGATCTCCCGTTCCCCCCATTCTTACGTTCGGGCGCTGCTCCATACTCACCTCGCATCACCCTCATCGGCTGTAGACATCGATGTAATGAGGCGCCTGAANTTTTGTAAGAGGGACGGGGGGGGGGAGAGGGCGTGTGTTCCCCATTCCAAAGACTCGGTACCCAACTCCTTGATTGAACTTTCAGAGTAACGAAGGCTAGCACAGATGCATCTTCGGTACAATGAAATCGAAGTATAAAATTAAAAATATAGTGAACATCTCACTATTAACCACATGTTTTGATATTTCAGTCCACAGTGGAGAATGTTAACGTATTTAACGCTTGTATAATGGCTAGACCAAGCCTTGTTCACGTCTATACAATTGCATATAAAACCGACCACGCCCACACTAAAACAGTGCAATCAATGTGCATCAAGTGTGTCACATTTTCTTTAAGTTAAATACTTTTTTCGTGGGAAAATTATGCTCGCGTTATAAGGTTCCTGGCTGTAGCTAATGATGGCCTGTGTATGACGTCTAAAATACTAACGGGCTCCATGCGAAAAATATTGTTTCTAGATAAACTTGTTGCGAAACTTGTTAATGCATCTATTCATTTAATGTAGGGTCTTTTGGCACCGGAACACTAATAGGTACAGTCACAACCGATTAAAATTATATACTCTGCGACCAGTTTGCATAGTAAACACATCGCCAACAAAAAATAACTAACGTGATGGAGCGATTTGGCGGATAAATAACAAAGTTGACCAAGTGAAAGCGACTATAATCGTAATGGTGAAAAATGTAACGACGATACATTCTGCTCAAGTGTGTTGAAATAATTCTTTATGATTTTCACATTTATTATATGGGTTAGATATTTTTCTGGTAGNATAAACTTGTTGCGAAACTTGTTAATGCATCTATTCATTTAATGTAGGGTCTTTTGGCACCGGAACACTAATAGGTACAGTCACAACCGATTAAAATTATATACTCTGCGACCAGTTTGCATAGTAAACACATCGCCAACAAAAAATAACTAACGTGATGGAGCGATTTGGCGAATAAATAACAAAGTTGACCTAGTGAAAGCGACTATAATCGCAACAGTGAAAAATGTAACGACGATACATTGTTCTCAAGTGTGTTGAAATAGTTATTTATGATCTTTCACTTTTATTATATGGGTTAGATAGTTTTCTGGTATNATATGGGTTAGATATTTTTCTGGTAGATTCAAAACCCATATTTTCCTTCCGAAATTCCTGAGTGTCTGCTACAAACAAAGTTACAAGGGCATGTGCAAGAAATAGTAAAAAAGCTACAATTATTTATACACTTATCTTGTTTGTAAGACAAATAGCCTGCAACTTCCGCACACACGATGTAAAAGCTCTAAATCAAAAGTTGCAAAATTATTTTTATTTCTTACATTTGTGTAAGTTTTAGATTTACAACATCAGACCACTGATCAGAGGAAACAATTAATAATTAAAACCACTTAGAGAATGACAGCTGATCAAGAAAGGTATTTAAGCTCACTTGCAAAGTAATATTTCATGCTCAAGATGACTGTAACTTTAGATGTCTTTCTGGTTTTGTGAGGGCAATTATGACGTGTTTAATCGTTTGTCTGGAATTCAAATACAAGCCTAGTTCCGGATGAACATTTTCCCGCAACAAAATCTGCATGAAATACTACAGTAGAGGAGACGAGTGAAAGTATTTCTGCTCAACTAACAGTGACGATATACCAGACGCCTGTTTTGCGTTGACTCAGAGCCCATTGTGTGTTCACGTGCCATGTGGCGGGTCATCATCAGGTCTCTACTATCGCCTGATCGCTCGAGCAGATCAACTCGTGGTCAAGTAGGTTGAAGCGTTTCTTTAGGGCCACTAGGTTTGTCGAGTGAATCCAGGTTTATATATAAGTACAGTATGTGTGCTGAAGTAACACAATAATTTTAGTTTAAATCATTCAGATATAGTATACATGGGGAATCGCCGAAAATTTCCACCGCAAATATATCTGAAATGTAAGGTGTTATAGATGTGCTCCTTTCATAGAAATTAAGTTTCGACAATGTCTCACAATGGTAGCCCAGAAACATGTCAATTATTATAATGTACATTTCTTGTAAAAAGTGGCTTTTTTAATGGAAAAATGCCTATTCACATCAAAAAATAAAACTATAGAAAATTATAGTGACAACGGTATATTTTGAAGAATTTAGTGCAAGAAGTTTACATGCTATCGTAATATGGCTATTTTGAATGCATACATTTGTCTGCCCCATATAACTGCGTATGTTCGCTTTTCTGCTGTAGTGTGTGTGGTTTTCTCTGGAATGTGCAAGAAAATACGTGATACATGTTGTACATTTATGTGATTTTCCTGTACCTTGAATCAGCATAAAGTAAATAAACAAATTCTATGAATTCTAAAGAAGAAAAAGAAAACTGCCCTTCTCAGGTTGTGTTCAAAATCAAGACCACCAGCTACATTACAAGCTGCTAATCTATAATGTAAATATTGCTGCACAAGTTGGAGCATTTCAGCAGAAATTTCATCACACGAAGCTATAATACGTCATTTCATAACTTCTTGTGTAGTCGAGATGTTCTTATATATAGACAGTATAGTTTAGCGCCCCCGACAGAAAAAAAATATTAACGGGCAAGGTCTGGTGAATGTGCAGGCCAATGTACAAGTCTCCTTCGTCCAAACCAATGATTTTGAAACAGTCGGTGAAGACAAGCTGTAGTCAGTATTGCGCTATGCGCTGGGCTGTCATTATGGCGATACTACAGGATCCTCCTAGTCTCCAGTAAAAGGCTTTCTAACATATGTGGAAGGAGGTAGTCGGTTGACATGCTTTTGGTAATGCAGTATGCTTCCTATGAAAAAAGGGCCTATGAGGTGACTGTTAACTATTCCACTCCACACATTTATACTCCATGAACGCTGACGTTCCACTTGACGAAGCAAATTGGGATTGTTTACTGACAAATAGCGCATGTTTCTGGTTGACTTGGCCATGATTTGTAATTGTTGCTTCATCACTAAACAACATACATGACAAATCTGGTGTATCATGTCTTAATAAACATGTACAAAAGTTAACACGATTCTCAAAATCGTTTCCATGTAACTCTTGTTGGATAGAGACATGATACCGATGGAACTTACGACGGCGCAGAATGCATAGTACACTTGCCACTCACTCTTGCGATTGCATAGGAGCTAGCTTGCGGGTTTCCAGCAAGAGCAGCCAAAATACTTCCACCCTCTTATCTGGCCACTTGTTGGTTTCTGTTACGTTTTCGAGGTGTTACACTTCCAGTTTCCTGTAATTTATTAGATGTTCTCAAATATTTGTCGAGATGTTTGACGTCTATTGGAATATCGTTCAGCGCTCACATTACAAGAAAGAACAGCATTCTTCCTACATTCGCCATACACCATGAGCATGTCGACTTTTCAGCATTAGTAAAAACCATCTTCCAGCACATCCTACGAACATCGTAGCCTAGTTATTAAACAGTTAAATAGATCAGACAACTGTAGGTATTTCAAATTGCAATATTGCGACAACACGTAACAAATCTTTCACTAGAATCCTGCAGAACACACCATGGACAGTCTAATTTCCCCCATTTTTATTTTATTGATGTGAACACGCATTATTCCATTCTAAACAGGAAGTTACTGATATAACTAATGAGCCAACTTTCCTCTACATGCGTGCAAATTATATTTAATTAGTATTTAATTAAGTTTCTAAATTCATAGATGGTAGGTAGGCGTTGATGTATAGTTGACAGTAATATCTTTAGAGATAGAACCATAAACTAGTGCAACAATACCGACACAATTACAAATACACACATGCTCTACCCGGGATATGAAATCAGAAAACCTCGTAGAATTAATCTAGCGTGCAATCAACTAAAATAAGGGGGCAATATTCGGAGCATCAACTTCGGATGTAATCAGTCTAACGTTTCAAATTATATGGTTACTAACATAAAATATTAACATTGCCATTTTTTTTAACATAGGTGTCAGAGCCACTAAAAGCACGTAAGTTTACATAACGTACCGTAGAAATACTTGTGTGAAAAATTTGGTGGAAATAGGTTTATTTGTCCCCGAGATATAGCATAAAAACCTTGTTTTCTTAATTTGAGCTATCTTGCAAATTAGTGTAAAAAAAGAGGTTCTGTATACATTGTTTCTAATAGATATTGTCAAAAAAAATTATTGTTAATTTAAGTCAAGTTTTTAAATAGATATGCCAAATTTATCAAAATTTTTATATGGCAGCCTTTTTAAATATCAATATTTGACACCATTTAAATCAGGACATTACATAGCGTTCTGTAGGACAAACGGTGTAAAAATATTTTGGTGGAAATAAGTTAAATGGTTCCGGAAATATGGCAAAACTAGATGTGCCCACGGCTCCGCTCGCGTGGACTACATAATTATAGTTTTTTTTTTATAGAGTTGAAATTTACTTGGTGTTAATCTTCTATACTCTATACATATTACAAAAACTCAACGTCTCGGTGAATTAAATGGTAAAAACACTTATTAGTATTTCTCTGTTATTGATAGATAGATGCTACCGCGGAGTTTTTTTAGGTATTTTTATTCTACAAAAATTTTAACTACATGATATTGTTCCATCTTTAGCGGTTTAGATAGCGTATTGCAAGAGAGCGTGCACAAACGTTTTCTGACTTGATTCACTATTATCGTTTGTAAATTTTTTTTACATATTTTCTCGTGATGAAAAGTAGCCTATGTCACTTCTCGATCCTCCAACTATCGCTGTACAAAAAATCACGTCTATCCGTTTCTCCGTTTCGACGTGAAAGGAGGAGACACAAAAAAAACAAGCAAACATACACACTATCGCATTTATAATATTATTTAAGATGTTCAATTCACTCACCTGGCACTATTTAAAAAAAATATAGAGAAAAGGGTATTTCCGTAGGCATAATTGATACTTCTAATATATACTGTTTTTGTACAAATTTGGTTGAATTTTGTTGATTTATTTCATGGATATTACATAATAATCTACATTATTTCTATAAACCACATTATAAAATGCCTGACGCACCTATAACATGTTTTGTTTACATACCCTAGTGTATAACTATTTTCATGAAATGGTGGTAGGAATTGGTTCTCAAGAAATAGCCTTAATCTTTCTTTTCTTCATGTGACAATCTTCATAAATTGAAGACAAAAAGAGTATGCATGAGCACATCGACGATTCCCATATATACTGTCAATCTAGAAAGTTAGGTTTAAATCGAATGCAAAGTTTTGTATACATACACATATATAACACAAAACACAAATGTTTTTATAGCTGCCATTCTGAAAGTAAGGATCTTGCACACTTAAAACATATAAATTAATACGGCCTACCACCGTAAAATATGTTCGCCAAGTGTGAAAGAAAACGGTTGATTGTTTCCCGGAATACGGCACAAAAAATTAAGTTTTTCATGTCGGGTATCTTAGAAATTGGCGGAGAAATGAAGCTCGGTATAGACAATTTTTTTGTATATAATAGGCACTATCAGCATACAAAGTAAAGTTGAAATTTGTTTCCTATTTTCGTGTATATTGCATACTGAGCTAAAATGTTTATTTCACCGCCATTGTAAATATATATCTCTGGACCGCTTACAGCATATCAGTTCATATGCTCTGCTGTAGTGCTACTTGTTTGCTAAATCTGGTAGTAATCTGTTGGTTTTATACCGAGATATGACACTTTTAATTCGTCATTAGATACTATTTTACTAAAAGGTCGGCACGAGCTATTGTGTGGACTTATCTTATGTTTATAATATATAGTCACCTTGCAAAGTAAGTTTATATTTAATTACGTGGTTTCAATGACATAGCATAAAAAAAACTAAAATAACTATATCAGCACAATTTTCAAAATAAGTGCCTTACTTATTCAAAACATCAAATTTTTTCATCATCTGCCACAGTACTCCTTGTGTGCCGAATTTGGTAGGCATCGGTCAATTGTTTCCAGAGATATGACATTAAAACTTTATTAGTTTTTATAGCGCTGTCTTACAATATGGCTAGCAAAATTTGTTATTTCTTGGCGTGTATAATGCTTGTAATAGATACTGTCAGCGTAAAAATTTGGTCGAAATTGCCCCATGGCAAGGCAGTTATACCATTTAAACCTAAATTGTATCTATGCCTGCCATTTTGAAAATAGGGGCCTCATAAAGTTAAATTACAGATGGTTACATCGCCTACTGTAGCATTGCCTATGTGCCAAATTTGGCGAGCATTTATAAATATCTAATACAAAATCTTTACTTTTCTTGTGCTATCATCCAAAATGGCAATATACATTTCACATAATAAAACTAAAAGAGTAAGTTTAATTTGTTTAAGTACCATTTTAAATTTCTCTGAAAATTTTTGTTTAAAACTTGTTCCCAATGTAGGGTTTTTGTTTTTGAATTCTAACCGAAATTAGTTGATCTCGTAGTTTTGGCTGGGAGATAAAAAAATTTACTTTGATTCACGTTTTTTATCTAATATATATATCATTTTTACGGAAATGAACCTTCCATATATAATTTCAACAAATTCAACATTTACCAAAATAATTTTAAAATTTCAACACCAAATATTTGATTGTAACTGAGCGCATAGTGAATTAATATAAAAGTAACACAATTAGAATGCCTGAGTTTAATTTAATAAAATCTAAAGTTTTTGTCCATAAATTTATTGCCATGAGAATATTTTAATAATTTCATAAAAACTATGTATATATAGTGTTTTGGAAAATTGTTATAGTTGTTGCAGTATAGTAATAATAATTAGTGGGAACCGAATATGTTCACACATGTTATGTTATTTCATCATTTTTTGTTTATTAATTTTGGAGCTTTTACTTAGTATAATTTTTAATCATTACTTAATATTTCTTTCGGATACTATATAAATTTACTAAAGGAAACAAATTTAAATGTTAAATATAAAATAAAAGGTAGCACACACATAAATATTGTAATAATGAGAGCACATGTATCTGCTGCTTGAGCACATGGACTTAGATTGTGCAGACGTAGAAAAGAATGGTATCGATTATGGCTGAGAATTTGGCGAGACTCTTGACTTGAAGTAGGGTGAATTACTTACAATGTTAGATTTTACTTGACCGCAGAATCGGTAGCATGTGTGTGCCAGCTGAGGGAGTTGTAATTTTTTATTTTTTACACTTGAACATCCGTGAAATTGATGTCAGGTAAATTGCCCCAGACCGAGAAAAAAACTGGAATCTGTACAGTGATTACGTACATTTAAGAATTGGGAATCATCGTCGTGTAAAATGGTTAGGAATGTTTCGTAATCGTATAGCGGGATGAATGTATGTGGTTGAGAGGGGATATGTGANGCGAATGTATATTGTTGAGAGGGGATATGTGTGATGTACAGTTCAGTTCGTTCAGTTGCAATGCCAGGTCCATCACCAAAGATATCGGAAAGTCCAAAACTTTGCACTTACTGAGGAGCTTGCCATGAAGGACACTGCCCAAGACGAGGAGGGTGGAGGCTGTGTGGCGCTGCTCGATGTTCAGGTCCACGACTCTGGCGACTGGGTAGGTGCTGGAGTGTTTACAGCGAAGTGAATTATGGAACCTGGAGCTTATTTCAATGACGGACTCCTCCATTTTGAACATATGTGAAAGAGCAGTATGTTGGGTGGCTGCCCAGGATTGGGCACGACACGCGTGGGAAGAGACGTCGCACCTTACGGTTATGAAGGGACGAGAATAATAAATCTCAATAGCAACATGAGGAATAAAGATGATGCCGTTGCGAGGCAAAGCATGGAGAAGTCGGGGATGTAGGCCATCAAGGTCTGGTGTAAAAGAGCAGCAGAACTTCTGAAAAGGCACACGTCACCTCTGAGGTTGTGCAGAGTAGCGCAGCGGCTTCATGCCATGGATATTTCTCACGAATCATGAACAACAATAGTACCGTGATGCTCACGAGTTGCTAGCACTACAAACATGTTTATTTAAAACCTGCTCACTATTTCCTGGGGTGAAAATATCTTCATGTATTCGTATATTATGCATAAAAATAAATTAGATTTCTCTATTATCTGCATTCCATATCTGATTATGCATAATTTTTCTTGTGTTTATATATTTAATAGGCCCAAGAAAATTGTAGTCTAGTAAAAATTTCCAACAGTATCTAAGCAAAACAGTTAGTTAAAAAAATGGTACCAAATCTAAACGCACACGCAAACACACACACACACACACACACACAGAGACGGGCACATGCACACACGCACACGCACAGACGGGCACACACACTCAGACACAGACGTGCACACAGACGCACACAGGCACAGACGGGCACGNGCACAGACGGGCACGCACACGCACGCACACGCACGCACACTCACACACGCACATACATGCACACTTCCACACACACCGACGTACAATAAAGACGGTATAATTTAGAATGTTTCTTTCCAAGTAAAATGAAATGTTATTTAATACTGTGAGACTGAATCCATTAAAACGTTTTATGTAAAGTCATGAAGAATTATTGTAGCTGTTTTTCTTTGATCCTATCTCAATTTAAAAAAAAATCTTATTTATGGCTGATATGTTTAAAAACTTTACTAATTTTCCCTGCTTTCGTTTTGTTTGCAGAGAACTGCAAGTATCACGAAATGTGGCCGACAGAGCAGAAACTGAAGATGGATCCGTCCTTGGACAAAACAATCCTCAGTAAGTACAGTCCGATAAGTGGCATCAGTAGGCAACACAGTGACTTTTGTTTGGAATTATATTGATGTGAAAACGTTTATTTGTGAAAACGACAATAGCTGTAGTACACTGGTGTGGAAAATTTAAATTAGTAATACTACCAAGGTTTCATGGTGCGCTCGACTGATGATACGAACGAAACCCAGTGCTATATACAAAATCCCAGGAGGAATGGTCATTGTTCCGGGAGATGAACGGAGAATTCATTTTAAGCAAAATTTTTTTATATATGTGCCCTATCCCAAATGTTCTCCAATGTATAGCGACTTTTATGTATTACAACGAGTGGTGTGAACTGATTATTTCTTGTAGATAGTTAATAAATAATAAAATAATGATGAAGTTCACGATATTAAAATTTTAGAGAGTCGTTAAGAATTCACATAAAGGTCGTATCCAGAGCGATGGAAAAAAGAAATAAATCAAAAACCCTGCAATGCCAATGTAAAATTTCCTTAACTGAGACAAAGGTATCGTGTGATGATAAAATACCTTGAATAAATAGCGCAAAGCAGGAATAAACCCTATAGGCGAATGTTTGCTTATTCGACCTCGCCGCATCCACTTTCCAGCGTGCTATTGTTGGACGGCGTAGCACTCCACTCGCCAACACTTGGCATTTAGTTGACAGCCAACATCAACAACTTGACATCACTTAGACTGCCATGTGTAAATATACCGAAACATTATCGGTCCTCTTGTGAAATGACACACACCCTTCACAAGGTTAAAAAGAGCTACTCGGTTGCCAATCCTGGCCAGATGTGTTGTTTGCGTCTCAATTATATAGATCTTCATTGCATATCGCTTTGGCTTATAACTGGAAAATTATTACTAAAGATATAGGCAGTATTTGCCGGTTGCAAGCAAAGAACCATGTATTATGTGTAGGATTCACTATTCATATTATACTTGTTAACTAAGGCCAATACAAACAGCCTTCTTCTGATGATTTGAAAAAATCTCAAAACCAAGCATTTAGATTTTACAAAGATCTAAAAGACTTTCATATTCGGTTAGAAAGTATTTTTATTGTGCATTTAATTCAGGAATAAAATCATAAGATATCACATTCCCTTTGTGTTTCTCATGCTTTCTTTAAATCTAAATGTTTCCGGCAAAAGTCTATTATCACGCGCTGACTGACTTCCTCATCTAACTGTTTATTCAGATGTAACATACAGACACTTCACGTTATTAAGTAGCTGCGTGGTGTAGTGGTTAGACTACTTGCCTCCCACCTAGGCCAACAGGGCTCGATTCCCGGCGGGTTGCTTCCAAATTTTCGCATGTGGGAATCTTGCCGGAAGATGCCACTGGTCGGCGATTTTTTCTCGGAGATCTGCCGTTTCCCTCGGCACTGCTCCATACCTCGCTTCACCCTCTCAAGACCTCGATGTTAAGAGCCACCCTTGTTAAGGTACCTCCACAGCCGCACACAAACTGACCAGTTGTATTGTGAACTCGTACTCAAGTAAAAGTATTCACGTCTAAATAACTTACATGCCCTCGCCTTTGGCATCGCTGTTATCAGATATCTGCTATAGTGTNTGTAGTGTACTTGATAACCTCTAAAAAATATCCTAATATTTTAGTCACTCGTGAATACACACATACTTGCTTGGACAAACAAGTGGCAGCATTGAAACCAAAATAATACATCTTTGGTAACTTATAACAAAATTATGGTGGGTATATCGAACTTCTGTAATATCGGTTATTCCATCCCTATATTATAATACACAATATTGAAAGCCGGTGTTCGTTTGTATTGAATGATCTTTCACATCATTTCACCACCTGAGAATGTCACAAGCACAATAGACCTAATGATTAAACAGCCTTACGTCAGCCACGTGACAATGGAATTGTTGCAGACATAAATACCGTATCACGTATGTGTGATCACTGGGTAGCGTATCCGACTTCCGTTTTGAAATATGTGGTTTCAATCCCGGCCGTACCGAGACAAAGGTTTTGTTCATTGAAGTATTATTTTTGAGGTAACCCAATTAATTATACAGGATTTTTAAAGATATAGGTGAAAATGTAAGGGGTGAGTAGAAGACAGTGAAACGAGGAATGAAAACATGATAAACGTTTGTTCAGACACCAACAGTTTATTGCAAGCGGTGAGATATTCACGTCAGTACAGATTCTCTGTGGTAACATACATTACATATGTACTTGCGGAAAAAGAAATTAAAATCTCTTTTCCGCATAATAATCGTTTATGCTAAGTCAGGCACCAGCAGGTCTCCTCATCGATGCTCGTACACTTTAGAATATCCCTGGTACGTCTCTTATGTGTTGAAAGCCGTTGGCAGTGTCTTCACGGAGTTCGTTAACACTATTAGGCAAACGTGGCTGTATTACACTGAGCCATACTGGTGCAAGCCTCAAGCAGAGCCTCTCTTCACAATTAATATAAAACGTAAGTTAGGTTTGAAACTTTGGCCAGCACGGCTTCAATGAAGGAAGTGTTTCACTAATGTGTTAACAAAAATATTAAAAGAATACGAGCTTACAGAAATACTACATTCAATACGACGTAGGGATACAATCATGGTGGTTTATTTTAAACGTGCGTTGGAGCTTCACATGCAATTAGGACTATTATTTAGCTAGAAGAAAACCCAACACTCTTTTTGACGGAACGTCACAACATCAGCGATTTCAAATATTCCCAAACAAAAAAAAATGCCGAGGGTTAATTTCGGTGGTGGTGAGCCGAGGCCGATACACCTGTTGTGGAAGCTTCTTGCTAAGAACTCTCAACGGGCAACACGAACCATCATGTACTTATGATCGTAAACAAGCATGTATCATTAAAAAAAATGGTAGCAACTTCGTCGTCTAGCGTAGTGGAAAGCGGATCTCTAAGTGTACATTAATCTACCGCGATCGCGTACGCTGTTACAAATTGAAGATGGAATCATTGGTTGAAGACATACCATCTGTAACACTGACTGCATCGTCAACAGCAAGGAAGGATGGAGATTCGCTCCTTACAACACGACAACATGAAAGTAGACACTGCATGTTTGCCCACAGTGATAGTCTGAATATACAGAGCAAGAAATGATAATACAATGTTTGTTGTTCATCGGGAAGTGAGTGGAAGTTTTGGAGCAAGACAGTTACTTGCATCCGACCAGACATTTATAAACATATAGCTGTAGGTGCATTTCTTAAACAATAGGAATTAAAAAAATTTAACTTTTTTTATATTAATTTTTTTATATTCTTTGCAAAATAACAGAAACATTTATAATATGTCATTTATAAAGTATCTAGCTCTGGGTTCATCAATAATCGAATTTATCTCTTCTCTGACAGAAAGATGTCCACTTCTATGCAATGGAACCGATACCCATAGGTTATAAACCAAGCCATTGGGGTCTTCAGAAAATAAGTAGCTATACTTCACGTCACTCTTCGCAGATGGTACACTTAACATCTCTCTTCTGTGATGAGTAGCTTGTAAGATACCTCTGGACCAGAGTACAAGGTTCGGACCCATGTCCCAACTTCATGCAACCTCTATCTTTAGCAACTATTTTTCTCTTCAGTTTTGCAGATGTCGACGCTTCATCACCAGTAGTAGAATATGCATATTTCACATAGCCAGCAGACTTGGATGTCACATTTTCGTTCTCGATGTCCTGGATAGTTGTCATCTTCGCTATTCAATATACCTGTCAGCGGTGCACGTTTGTTATTCGCAACTTCTGACGATCTGTATGGCTCGCACTTTCCATAATGCATGTCAGCATCACCCGTAATCCCTTCTTCGCACACTGTTTTGGAACACGATGCAGGCACTGGTAATGTTATGGGTGCTCCAACCATCATTAGTTTACAAGAGGAATCAGCAAAAAGGCTAGCCATAACCTTGTTTTAAGACAATAAATTCAATGCATTCTGTCCCATGTCAAGCACCTTTACATGTGCCAGTGTATCTCTTTAGATTATCACTTCTAAAAAATGCTACACGTCACATATTGCATGTTTATATTCTGTAGGTAGGTTTATTTGAACATTCACTCTGTTCATGACGATGGGCATTGAACCTTTCACAGAATGCCTTGTCACAGTAACTGCATTGTTTTCCAAGTAAATTTTGAACACTCGGTGAAATGTTAAATGTAGTCGTACAGAACTTACTCTATTGCACACCCTCAGTGGTTTTCACCATCTTTAAGCAAATATGAACTGAAAACACCTGCACTACTACGCAGTGCTGACTCCTCACTTTTGACTCCTCACTTTTGACTCCTCGCTGCTACCTTCCCGCACTACCGGTGCCATACATGGCAGTTTAACAACTGTTTGATTTTCTGTGGTTGCTGTCATGTATTCCTCCTTCCTGCCCGTCGAATACGAAACTAATTTGTAATTCGCTCNCTTTGATTTTCTGTGGTTGCTGTCATGTATTCCTCCTTCCTGCCCGTCGAATACGAAACTAATTTGTAATTCGCTCTGTAATGGGGTAGAGGGAAATCAGTATGCACCCATTTGCTTAGTGGCCTAAATGAATTTGTTCTCAACTGTAGCAGATCCATCGTATATGATGCCCAACCGGAACACTTTACCATGTATTCTTCTTTCTCGTGGCAAATATTCTGTATACTAGTTTCATCACGGTCTTCGATTTCATACGTGTTATACAGAGGCACAGTCGAAATCTTTCAGGCTTTCTCATTATATTCATTTTCATGTTGTTCTGGTTTCGTGTGTTTATATTCCAACCATGTTATATATTTTACAGTACCTTTTTTCATTTAATATGTAAGTNTTGTTCTGGTTTCGTGTGTTTATATTCCAACCATGTTATATATTTTACAGTACCTTTTTTCATTTAATATGTAAGTGGATATATAATATTCTCCTTCATATGTTTAGGACATGTACAAATATCTTGCGTGAGTCATGACGAAATAGATGCAACCATACGTCTTTATTAGACTGCGGAAAGCAGATTATTTCGGTATGAATCTATTCGCATTTGTTAAGCTTGCAAAACATACAGGTGTAGGAGCTATAGATGTACACTTTGTTGCATGGTTGTCATGCGACTCCGAACATATCTTTGCCTCATTGAGATGCATTTTACGTCGCGCCTTGTCTGGAACGTTTGTTGCTTCATAAAATGAGAACTCAATACCATACTTAAAACAGTTATGAGTTATGTAAGCTCATCTCGGCTTCAAACATTTTCCAGTTTTCTTGTGATGACGGGCACTGAAACCTTTAACAAATGTCTTGCCGCAGTAGCAACATGAATATCTTGATCCCAGTGGAGAATGGTTTGCAATGTTCATGCCCAGGTCTGATGTTGCCGATGGTGACAGTGCACCAGTATCCAATGCAGCAGGTGCCTCACCTTCACATGTTTTGGATGCAGACAATACACTTCAATGTTTATCTGGCAAGGGAGAGAGTCCATCACGCATTGCAAGATGTTTTTTTTAAGTTATCACGTCTTGCTAAGACAGAAATGCACTGTTCACCTTTTAAGGTAGATTGCTTCATGTTCACAGAACAACCTGTTTCATGTCGATGAGCATTGTAGATTTTAGAAAATGACTACTTTCAGAAACAGCACAAATGGCTTTCTGGAGGATTTTCTTTCTTCGCTGGAGATGATGTTCACTCCTCGAAATTCTAATAACAACAAAGACGATTCTACCAATTTCACATGCTATATATATGCACATATCTTTATATTTCGTCAGTTGGATTTAAGCTTATTTAATGCGTTCTGTCTGAAAACATACATTTTTAAAAACATTGTATCTAGTTTAATACTATACCATGCATCTGCATGTGTGTTTTTTCAATTCACAAACACATATAGAGTTGAACCACTGTATTACAGCGCCTGATTTTACACTTTCATAAATTTTTTAAACATTATTTTCCACATTCCCTTAAAAATTTTATAATAGACCTTTCACTGTGGCTTCAAATCGAGACAAACGCTTTAACAATAAACCCAACCTCTCTCCACAACACAGTGTTTTACATCTCTCACGCTGCCATGCGTCACNGACAAACGCTTTAACAATAAACCCAACCTCTCTCCACAACACAGTGTTTTACATCTCTCACGCTGCCATGCGTCACTACTTTAACTAAAGATCTTACCGCAATAGCAATATTGTTTCCTCCACATTGATGAAGGATCGTGTGCACTGTTCGCATTAAGGTCGGAAGTTGGTGATGTAGGTGTACAAATACTCGATACAGCTGCCACCTGATCGTCACAAATGTGTGGCGAAGTACATACACTTTTATGCTTAGCAGGTAGAGGAACAAGGTCTTTACACTTATGTAGTTNTCACAAATGTGTGGCGAAGTACATACACTTTTATGCTTAGCAGGTAGAGGAACAAGGTCTTTACACTTATGTAGTTTTAACTGTCTGTACTAGTGAAAAAACCTTGACACTTATTACATCGAAAGCCTGTGCGACACGGATTTAGCTTTAATTTATGCTTTATATGTCTCTTCGCATTGCAGGCATATGCAAATATCATGTTACATTAGTTGCATGCATGTCTAGGAGATGTGACTGATCCAGCCATTGTTTTCACCATTGGGCACGATGCCTTTAATGATGTTGACCGTTAAAGTTTTTCTTTCGCATGCTTTAATCTCAGCAAATACTGATTGAAACATACAGGAAGGAGAGCTTTGCATGTTGAAGGATGTCTTTTGAAGCTACCACTTCCTCGGAAATATGATTGACACTTTTCAGAAGATAATATAACACTCTTCATATTATGTAGACAACCAGTCCCGTGTCGACGAGAATTGCAGCTTTTAGAAAAGGTCTTCTTGCAGTAGCGACACAAATAACTCGCACGATATTTTCCATCGACGAAGAAGAGCAAGTTCTTTTTAGCCACTGTTCACTCTTCTAATTCTGAACAGCAACTGAGTCGGCCAGCCTGTACTAAGACCATCATATGTTTTGTCAGTTTAACTGTACTTTGATATTCATATCTATCGTCCTCACATTCCATACACCGAACTGGAGACTCTTAAGTGAGGACATCGGTAAAAGCCACCGCTGCCACTGCCAGGATGGCTACACTGGCTCCTACTGCAAGGAGGAGATCAACAAGTGCGAGAGTACATCCTAAAAGTATTTGTAAGGGTGGAGGAAAAACATGCAAACACTCTGAGAAAACCCATTTGCCTCGCTCACAAGATCAGAAACCATGACAAGTAACCTTGACCTCGGAAGGCATTATGCTACCTTAACCTTACCTTGTATGGCATCATACAACCTTGACCTTTACATTTAGTCACCATTTGGAACAAAATATATTGCTTAAAACAAAATGAATCGCAGTTTTTTAGAACATTTTAAAATCGCAGAAAAAAACATAAGACCTTTACTTCGTCTTCAACGAAGTTGAAGATGGGCCACCAAGGTCTTATTATTTTTATGCGATTTTAAAAATTTCTAAAAAAATGTTATTAGTTNATTTTTATGCGATTTTAAAAATTTCTAAAAAAATGTTATTAGTTTGGTTTTAATTAGTAGATTTTGTTCGAGATGGTGTTCAAAGTTCAATATCAAGGTCACATGATGTAATCCAGGCTAAGCTAAGGTCAAAAAGTCGCATGATGTCAGCCAAGGTCACGGTCGAAGTCTCGGTTGCTTGTTTTCATGGTCCCTGCTGCTGTGACAGAGGCAAAAGTATTTTCTCAGTGTTCCCATTATAGTTTTATAAACAAAATATAGGTTTTTTTTTTACATTTTATCCCTAGCATATATGTCGTCCGGAATAATGACCAAAGGTCAAGATCGTAATACATCATGGTTCCTGCCATTACGAGCGGTAGCTCATAGGTTTTCTCAGAGCGTTCGCGTAATTTTTCTTCATCCTTAAAAATACTGAGAGGGTACTCTCTCGCACTTGTTAATCTCCTCCTGGCAGTAGTAGCCAGTGTAGCTTTCCTTGCAGTGGCAGCGAAGACTGTTGCCGATGTCCTCACATAAGAGCCTCCAGTTCGGTGTATGGGATGTGAGGACGATAGATATGAATATCACGGTATAGTAAAACTGACAATATGTATGATTATCTTAGTATAGTATGGCCAATTCAGTTGCTATTCAGATTTCTAAGAGTGAACATTGGTTACTGACAACGTGCTCTTCTTCGACGATGTGATATACTCGGGAAAGTTATTTGTATCGCTACTGCAAGAAGACCTTTTTTAAAAACTGCGATGCCCGTCGACACGAGACTGGTTGTCCACAAAAAGTGAAGCATATTTTATTGTCATGTGAAAAGTGTAAATCATATTTTCTAGGGAAATGAAGCATAAAAAAACATATTGCAAACTGCAAAGCTCTCCTTCCTGCACGTGTTAATCAGTATTTGCTGATCATTAAAGTCATAGTATCCAATGGTGAAAACAATCAGATCTCCTAGACATTCATTAAACTACTGCAACGTGATATTTGCATTTGCCTGCAATGTGAAGAGACACACAAAACATAAATGAAATTGGAATCCGTGTTGCACAGGCTATATATATAGTAAGTGTCAAGGTTTGTTCACTCGTATAGACAGTTTAAAAATACATATGAAGAAGTGCAAAGACCATGTTCCTCTACTTGCTAAGCAGCAAAGAATATTGATATTGTTACACAATTGTGATGACGATCAGGTGCCAGCTGTACTGAGTATTTGTACACCTACATCTCCATCTTCCGACCTTAATGCGAACAATATACACAATCATTCACCAATTTGGCGGAAGCAATGTTGCTATTGCGGTAAGATCATTAGTAAAAGTTAGCAACGCACTGCGATATGAGAGATGTAAAACACTGTGTCGTGGAGAGCGTTTGAGTTTATTGTTAAAGTGTTTGTCATGATTTAAAGCTACAGTGAAAGCCTTATGTAAATATGGCAATCGTATGGCAAGCTTTCATTGGTTGTAATTACAAATTGACACGTGTGTTGTGAATGGTAAGTAGAGAAGTCGTGGTCTCGTGTGCGGGATCGGCGGTT
>NQII01009668.1:15173-49511 GCA_002778355.1 Clitarchus hookeri | reverse complement strand
TAGGAAATTTGTGTCGTAAATGCATAAAGACAAAATGATGGCTGTATCTGCTGGTGCATGAACAAATGAAAAGTGAACATTATGTTGGCTAATCTGACAACTTTGCCGACATTCAGACCCTGGAGAAATACATGGGAAGAAAAGAGTTATTGTACAAATTTGTAATATCGTTTTTTTACGTGATTATAAAACAGCTCTTATTTGTATAACAAACTAAACTTTGTTTAAAATATTAATTTTAGGTTCTTTTATGAAATTCATTTTGAACAGTGCATGATTATTTAACTTTTTCTCCCAGTCCCACTATCTTTTCTTAACACCCACTTTGTCTCTTAAGTGCTTTGTATCAATTTTAAGAGACTGCAGGAATATAATTATTTAACGCAGTGTTATTTTAACCTTGAGTTGTTTTGAACTGGTACAAGGTGAAAGTTGACATTTTAAAAGCTGTGGTAAATACAGTGAACTTTTTATTCTACGACCCCTCACGGTTCCTGGGAAAAGGGTAATTATTTTGAAGGGGTTGTTATTAGAATTTTGACAGACTCCTAACCCTTATTCTGCTTAAGTCATACTAATGCCGCTTTTGAATGGCTATTGCGGCAAAATTACACATTATGTGATCAAATATCTTCAAATCTTGATTGTACAAGTTCTCAAGTTACTCAGGAATGGGCTTGTATGTTCTGTGCACTTGTAAGATTGACCTTGTTTAAACTTTAATTGTTTTAAGCCTCCAAAACACAAAAAAATGCAATTTTTTGCATTAAATACATGTTCAGTTGTCTTTTGTGCAAAAACAACACGTTGTTTTAAAAAATTATTAATTAATTTTAATAGGTAGACATTTTCCAACATAAATGATAACCTTAAAAANCAACACGTTGTTTTAAAAAATTATTAATTAATTTTAATAGGTAGACATTTTCCAACATAAATGATAACCTTAAAAAGCATATAGGACCTCCCCATGTCGCTAAAATTAAGTCTAAACACATTGTGTCACACAACTTTTTATTATTGCAAAGTCCATTTTCAATGACTTCTTACCAAAAAACAAATGCTATATTAACAAAACATTAATTTATTTAATAGACAGATGTTTTCCTAACAAAATGGTATCCCAGACACTTATACAAGACATACCTTGTCAACGAAAATTATGTAAACATTGTTTGCCGCATAGCTTTTAACAAGTTCACATTCCGTTTTCAATGGGTTTTTGCAGGAAATTCAGAGAATTTATTTACTAAGCAATTACTTATTACCAAAATATAACTTATTATTAAAGGTGCATTACATGGCTCCCGTGAAATTGGGGTGGAAGAAGGGTGGATGATGTGACATGGCAAGTGAGCCGTGTGTCGTGTGCAAGGATGGGAACAGACAATGTTGTGTGCGTGTGAGAGAGGCAAGCTGTGCGTGCACCCTGCGATCGATACCGCAGGCCTGCCTGGCAACAGCTTGCTTTTTTCCTCGAGGGCTCAGCGGCAGCTTCTCTGTTTGTTTATTGGCATTCAATGCATTATGTGACGAGCACAAAGACAATCTTAATCTCTCACTAAATAAAAGGTATTTTTATCCCAATTTTGTTGTACTAGCAGACATATTACCTTCAAAATGAATCTTTAGAAGTACTGATTAACATAAATTATTGATATATGCTAAAAATACTTCAAAGTTAATAATAATTGTTATAAAAACTTGGCACACAAATGGACGGACTTCTGGACTCAGTTGGAATTAGGGAAGGGGGAGCACTCCTTTTTTCTTGTCNGAACTTGGCACACAAATGGACGGACTTCTGGACTCAGTTGGAATTAGGGAAGGGGGAGCACTCCTTTTTTCTTGTCACATTCCAACATGTCACTCCATAAAAGAGAAAGAAAAATAGAAAGTAGCCCAGTCCACCCCACTTCACCCCAGCGGTTACCATAAAAGAGAAGGCAAATAAAAAAAAGTGAAGTAGCCCACCCCAGTCGCTGGCGTTCTTTTAATGGCCTTCACGCTACTGTGATACAGCACACCACACGCAAATGTGTTGAAAGAAAAATTTCTCACCTACTGTACTTATCAGGATACCACAAATTGTTGGTGCAGTTTCATTTAAAAAAAATATTTTTCTTTACTGAAAGTATATATGAGTATCTACAGTATATTTAATTGTTCTGAAATAGTCTTTGCATTGTACTTTTGCCTACTTCCACTCATATTATTTCAAATAATAATAAAAAAATAAAACAAATAGTCGCATGAAAATCTATTTTTGACAATCTTCTAAATCCCTCATTCTTTCAATTTTTCATGTTTGGGTAAAAAAAGCAGGAAGATAAATGAAACAGGAAAGGGCAGATTGCGGGAGTTCTTTGTCTGTGGATTGGAGGGGGTTAGGGGAGGGGAGTGACAACTGTTGTTCAACGCAGCTTGGCCGCGGGTACACACAACGCAGCTGCCGCCGGCCTGATGCACGTAAGGCAGCCGCTTGGGATGCTTAGTTTTTTNTGGCCGCGGGTACACACAACGCAGCTGCCGCCGGCCTGATGCACGTAAGGCAGCCGCTTGGGATGCTTAGTTTTTTTACACAGCAAGAATATAATCAATGCATTTTCTATAAATTATCTGAATTTTACATACACTTCAAGGAAATTNGTTTTTTACACAGCAAGAATATAATCAATGCATTTTCTATAAATTATCTGAATTTTACATACACTTCAAGGAAATTTTACTTCAAATTGCATATTCTGTAGAATTTTGAATTAATTCCAAAGCATGTAAAATCCCATTCTTATGTTCAGAGGCTAACAACAGCCAATTAACAAGGTTTTACTGTAGTACGGTGCTTGAGAAGAGAATCACCATAATAAATGCAACAAACTTATTTTCTACCAATTGTCTCGAATTTTCAATTTTTTTCAACCAAATTTTTACTGTTCCTGAGAAAAGGGTTGTTACTTCGAAAGGGTCGCAAAATCGAGAGTTGACTGTAATACGTGTTGGTTAAAGCCACTGACTGTTCTGCCATTTCTTAGCATGCACACTTCCAAGCCATGCCCCACCACAAAATTACTTTTTTTGCACATGTAAAATGGAAATATTTGAATGAGTACCCATAGTTTCATATTTTACACAAACTTTGTATATTTTAAATGGTAACTTATTTCAGTGTGCAGCAATTCTGCTCGCTAACTTTGACGCGTGATGGCTAGGGTGTTGGAACACGTCACACGTACTAAAAGGGTTCTTAGTGTGTTCGGTCAGAAATCACATAGGACGTCGACTTTATGGAGGTCATTTAGACATGCTCACTCTTGGCCCTTGCTCAGCCCGGTACACAGGGTTGGAAGGGTAAGCCATCGGCAAGATATGTAGTTGTTAGCGCTAGTGAGAGCAGTCCGGGTGGATAAGACGTTGGCCGGTGCTGGCTTACCTGGTTCAGGCCGGACCCAGGGTTGACTGATGAGAGGTAACTGGTGTTGACGTTCCGGTCTCCATCCTAGGATTTCTGGCGATCAACTGGTCTTCCAGCTTGGTTTTGCTGATTCTAGGGCCGGCTGGGTCCTGGCGGCAGCGGGTGTCCGGTATACGGACGACATCGGCAATGCCCAGGCTCACGGGCAACCTCAGGGGTAGGCGGATGCCTGTGGGGTGTGACTCTCCACAGGTCTTNAGGGGTAGGCGGATGCCTGTGGGGTGTGACTCTCCACAGGTCTTCTGAGGTGGCTCAAATAACTTACTGGGTTTGAGTGGTGGTGTGAGTCCTATGCAGTCGACGGGCGGCTTGTGCAGTCGACGGGCGGCTTGTGCCTGTTCCCGAGGGGAGGAGAAGTTAAAGGTTGACTGGGATGGATTACGTGACAATTAATTGGCTGCAGAAGCCGTAACTGCCTTCTTATCTGCCTACTTTGCCCCTTTGCTTTAGGTGAAGGGCATGGGGTAGGTTCTACTGTCCAACTGCGACAATGCTGAGGCAGGCGACAGAATCCCTAACTAAGAGTACCCAGAGGCAATTGAGTCACGGCGTGTTAGTCTTGTCAATCCATCCGGCGACTTGCACGTGGTGGAAGGAGTGGGTTAGCTTACTTGGGGTCGCTCTATCGCTTCGTCGTGAGTCGCATGGATGTGACCAGGCTACTCTACTCCTCGTCAGGCCTGGCACTCCAACCACCGAATTCCATGCTGTGGATGGAGTGGACTTGGGTGGCCTAATTGCTTCCTTGTGGGTGTACCTAGTAGGGCTCTACCATACGCATTCACTAAGTGCCTTTGCGCAGTTGGTCCACAGTATGGGTGGTCGGCGAATCTGGGGTGTTTTATGACGTACGTACTGGCTGGTTAAGGGAGTCCTCAGTCCTACTGTATTAACGGAAATCAGGTACAAAAGCGCTGTCACCTGCCTCTCCCTTGAGGGATGGCATTTACTAGGTAGCAAAGAGAGGTATACAATTTACCCTAGAATTAGAACACAGTAGTTTATACTCGAACGTATTTATTCTCAAAAGAATAAACATGGTGACCCGTACTAACTCTAGGCTCTCATGGCTCTTAAGCAAACGGCGGAAGTTATTTTAGAACAGGTGAAGGGGACCTGTTGGCAAAAGCTAGAGCAATTAAATTAGGTACCCGTGAGAATGGTCCGTACCCTAACCGTCGACTAGTGTTGTGCGGAAGGGTCTGGGGGAAAAACGCTCTAAAGTGAAGCATGTGCGTAAGGGGTTGAAGATGTCTAGAGGCAGTAGGTTCTTCGTAGCGATGATGGAAGCAGAGAGTTCTATCACGGCTGTGGTAGTGTGAGCTGCTGAGCGTACAAGGTGATGCAAGACAACACCAAGATGACTTGTGTTTTGGGAGTGCATCTGGCCTTATATACAGCTTGATGGCGCTCTCCTTCTGCTTCCTTTGATTCTGACATTTTCGGCAGGGTTGGCTTCTCCCTTCGGGGCCGGCACAGCCATTCTTGCACTCTCTTGGAGAAGAAATTAATGAAGCGGGGTAGATTTCCTGTGTGCAGGTGGTATCCAGCGCTTGCTTAAGGGCAACTGGCTTCGTTTGGCTTTCCGGACGCAGGCAATTATATCACTAGTGTGTCTGGCAAAAGTGGTTCTTCCGCCATTTCCTTGGGTGTCCCAGGTTGGTAGCATGGTTGCCTGCTTTGGAGGCAAGCGGACTCTCGGTTTGATTTATGTTAGGGTGATATGTCACCACATGTAATGAGTTGAAGTAAAAAAAAAAANGGCAAGCGGACTCTCGGTTTGATTTATGTTAGGGTGATATGTCACCACATGTAATGAGTTGAAGTAAAAAAAAAAAGACTGATAGTTACGCATCATGCATCAAATTTCTGTTCAGTTTGTAATCTGTGGACGTTTGTCATGGCTTATCACGTGGTCTCTTGTATCTGTCTTCTCATACCTCCTACTACAGCTNCTGTAATCTGTGGACGTTTGTCATGGCTTATCACGTGGTCTCTTGTATCTGTCTTCTCATACCTCCTACTACAGCTATCACTTGGTGAAAATAAATGTAATTGACCACACATTGTTTTGCGTGGGAATAATTTTTGAAACAAACAATGTTTATGTTAAACTGACATATTGTCATCAAGGTGCATTTGGTGCCACAGTTAATTTATTGGTCTCATTATGTATGCAAATTTTAACATGTTGCCCAATGTAGTAACGAGCAGAAGTTACTATCAATTACAAAATTCTTTACTGAACCAAAATGAACCAAAATTACCATCTCATTTTAGACATTAAACCAAATTTGCCATTTATAATAAATTAAACAGTGCTCCACAGTTTTGTGTTACAGATGTGAGTGCCTGCTGGTTGCAGGGCTGTGAAGTTGGTATACTAAACTTTTGACTCCAACTTGTCAGTTTTCTCACTCTCTAGCTCCGATTCCAAACTTAAAAATTAGGGTAGCAAAATCATTGAATAAGGGATTATATTATCATTGGGTGAATAGAAAGACAAATGTAAAGTGTTTACATTAAATGTTTTACCCAAGAAAATGTTTCGTATTCCAATGGAGGTGTAGATACAACAAACTGTTATACAAAAATGAGTTTTTTTAATTAACTTAGTTGGAGTCACTCCATTTTAACTGAGCCACCCAAAATAATTGCTGAAACTCTAGACCCCAATACTTGAGATTAACAATTAAAAAAATTAANATTTTAACTGAGCCACCCAAAATAATTGCTGAAACTCTAGACCCCAATACTTGAGATTAACAATTAAAAAAATTAACAATTAAAATTAATCATTAAAAAAGTGTGTAATTTTTAATTTTTTAGTTAATGTTAAAATTAATTAACTTTTAATCATTAAAATATATGGTTAACGATTAAAGTTAACGTNATTTTAACTGAGCCACCCAAAATAATTGCTGAAACTCTAGACCCCAATACTTGAGATTAACAATTAAAAAAATTAATCATTAAAAAAGTGTGTAATTATTAATTTTTTNAAAATTAATCATTAAAAAAGTGTGTAATTTTTAATTTTTTAGTTAATGTTAAAATTAATTAACTTTTAATCATTAAAATATATGGTTAACGATTAAAGTTAACGTTCATTAACTCTGCAATCGCCTGGAGGCCGAAGATAAAGAATTATATGCAAATGCCATTAATATCTTAAAAAACTTCTTAGAAATATGCAACATATTTTATGGGTGATGAGTTGCACACAAGGATATACAGATTGATACACTGACGTTATGTACTGAATCGTAGATCGTTAGTCACATGCAACGTGATTGTGAGGTTGGCGAGATGCCACCGTTGTGATCTATTGAAACAATCTCTCACTACGCAAAAATCACAGTTGCACAGTTGATGGTCCTCATGCGGCATGCACATTTCAATTGTTTTTGTAGTCGGCTGCACTGGTCTGGTTTCATGTTAAGTATTGCTATAAGAGTTAATTTCAGAAGTTTTATTTCAAATGGTTTTGTAGAAGATTGTTAATTCATCATTTTGATAAGTAGGTCTGTCTGATTCGGCATCCAGCAACCAAGTTGTCGTAGTTTTTTTCTGGAGATGTAAATTGTGATTTTTTTTTGTGTTGAATAAATGTTGACAATAAATTTTATTGAGACTTATTTTTAACTGCAAAATTTTTGTTGTTCTTTAACTTTTAACTTTAATCAGTTAATTATTTTTTAACTTATANAGTTGCACAGTTGATGGTCCTCATGCGGCATGCACATTTCAATTGTTTTTGTAGTCGGCTGCACTGGTCTGGTTTCGTGTTAAGTATTGCTATAAGAGTTAATTTCAGAAGTTTTATTTCAAATGGTTTTGTAGAAGATTGTTAATTCATCATTTTGATAAGTAGGTCTATCTGATTCGGCATCCAGCAACCAAGTTGTCGTAGTTTTTTTCTGGAGATGTAAATTGTGATTTTTTTTTTGTGTTGAATAAATGTTGACAATAAATTTTATTGAAACTTATTTTTAACTGCAAAATTTTTGTTGTTCTTTAACTTTTAACTTTAATCAGTTAATTATTTTTTAACTTATACTGTAATCAGTTAATTTGTGTGGATTTTAACTTCTAACTTTAATCAGTTAACGTTTTCTTACTCTAACTTTAACTTTAATCAGTTCAATTATTTTGTTAACTTTCCCAAGTATGCAAGACTCCACTGTTCCAAATCCACAGCCCTAGTTGGAAATGTCACAATATTTGACCTACAGTTAACAGCAGTGAGCTAGTATCTTCTTGGGTAATGGCTCATGTGAAAAGTATATTACAAAAGACTGGCCTCTGTTGAAAACATACTGCAAGAGTTATGTCTAAAGTCTTGCTGCATAAAATGGTATTTCTTAGTCTGCATGCTCAAACATTTTTGAGTTGTGCCTAAATTTAAACATTTCCTTTTATACTTTACATTATGGATATATCCCATATGGATATGTAGGCTAAGTATTTTCTCTTCCTGCCCCTCACCTGAACTATGGGCAAGGGGTTTGCTGATGGACTGACCGACCCCAACCACGAGTCACCGTCCTAGGAGATATATAGATGGTGCGAGCTCAGTATCAAAAGGAAGGTAACATGACCCCGTCCAGTCATACTGCAAGACTGTGTAAAGAGATATCATCCAGCTACTTGAATGCTATTACTGATCAGCCAGGCTTTGATTACACCACCAGCCTGGAGTCCCCTCGCCGACTAGCTACACAAGACACATGGGCCAGGAGAGCAAAAAAAGCAGTCGTCGATCTGAGCTTGGCTGTATGGAATGGAGATAAAGTAGTCGAGATACTGTGCTCCACCTGCAATCAACTTTTACGCTGCACTTGTTGACAGCATCAGTCAGACCAGTACGTGCAAGAGCAGCTCTCGCACAGAGAGTGGAAGACAGGCTTTTCTCCTAACTAGCCAGTGCATATTGTATGCCAATAACTACCAGTGCTAACCAAGACACAACAGGTTGCTTGTTTGAATGTCGCAAATGAGAAACATCTGCATCAAACTTTACTGGACTACAGTGTACCACCAAAACTGTAATACTATAAGACATTTCACCACATTTTGAAGTTTCTTTGAGGTTTTAAGAAATCACTAACTTGATTGGTGTGTAGGTACAGGTGTGAGCACATTCTAGGTGGAATATTATATTTCTCTGGGCCAAAAAGAAAGTCACGACACGAATGCACACCATTATTCACTGAGAATCTCTAATAAGTGTTGTTAGTACGTATTGTGTCAGTTAAGGTCTTATTTGATGAATCTGTAGCTGGAATCAAAAATAATATTTTTCAGACAGCAATACTTGCTCTACCAGCAAGAAAGGGAGGGAGAACCAAAAATGCATGTTTTAGTCATGCATTTGACAAGCGAGGCTGAAATTGTGAGGGATGTCCTTGATTTACTGATATTGCCTATTATTATTTATTGAAAGAATTGAGTCTCAAGCAATTGAGAATCAGTATATTTTGATTATTTAAAAAAATTCTATTTTTCCAGCTTGGCTAGAGGCAGTCTATAGTAATAGCTTAGGTAATGACAGGGCTTTATGTGGTAAATATACAGTTTGACTCGACTTTTCAATTTTCAGCATTAATTTGACCATTTATGGGTTTTTTGAAGTGTTTAGAAATTAAGATTTATGTTTAATTAAAATTTTAAATTAAGCACATTGTCCCAAATTGATTGATTGATTTAAAATATAAAATACTTAGGTTTAACATTTTAAGGTTATTTTGGTTTGTGACACTGTGAACAGTAATGTGATAATTTTTGTGTTGACCCGTAGGTAACCATACAACCTCAAAGAAAATGTCCATTGTAGAATCAAATTGGACACTATACCTGCATATTGCATTCCACAGTTTAATGATTATTTGCATTTTTTAAAAATATAATGGTGAATTAAAATTTGAATGTATATTCATGTTTTATGCTAGTTTTGAGTTTCATAATTAGTTTTGGCTTATTATTATATATGTACTGTACTTTCATTCCATATGTTAGTTTACATTATGTGAAATTGTTATTACTGACAAAGTAAAGTCAGGATTGCCTCTTTGGGTATGTGGTAAATATTGTGACATCTTTTATATAAGTGTCAGTTTGTGGTCTGAATTCTTTTTTGTAACATAATTTTATGTCTTGGTGTTGTGACGTTGTCTTTGTTTTTGCAGACTTGTGTGTTCAGATTAAACCAGTTTGTAGCCACTGAACAAGGATGAAAGGAAAGAGAAAAAATAAATTAAATAATAGCATTTAATTAAGCGCATTGCAGAGGTTTCTCTGAAGGCATCCCATTTTCAGAGTAGGTGGTTAGTTCCATCTGCGAAGAATTGCTGGAACTATTTCTCAACTACATTCTTTATGTCCTTGTCACTGTTGATTCACTATCCCTTTAAGTGTTTTTCTTTATGGGAAAGCAAAAACTTGTGTGGTTACATCTGGAATGTAGGTAGGATGTTCAATCTGCTGTTTCTTCTTGGTCCTCGCAGAACGTTTGCGATGCATCTAACCATCAGCAACACTTGCATTTCTTCTTGCGCAACTACCATTCTCCGATAAATTTCCACTGATTTGCATCTGTTAGCTGTTAAAAACAGAATAATAGCTCATTCTGTTGGATGGTTTGGTACCACTCCAGCCATATTCTGTGTACTGCTGTACACATCTGATAATGAAGTCAGTGGCTAAATGAACAACACTGCTTGTACCTCATGTACAGTCAGCTGCAGTTCAGCGTTTGCATTATTAAACTCAGGTTTCTGCTTGTCGTGTGGCACACAACAAACTGGTTTCGTTTGAACATGCCTCTTATTTATAAAACTGGCATCAGTTTTATCATTGTAATTTTGTTAACAGGTATTGAGTGCCGGCCTCATAATTTTATCCCTAGTCGAACTTGGCTTTGTCGCAAAGCTCAGTGCAGATGGCTTCGAGACGTTTTCAGTTGACATTTACTCACCTATTATCAAGATAGTCACTTGGGTAAGAACCATAATCTATTTTTGATTTTATTGGGTTTGCAGTAAAATAGTTTATTAATGATAGATTTTTCACATATTAATTTTATATAATGTATGTATATAATCTATGGCTTAGAGCCAAGAACAATGTACTTAAGTGCAGAATCTTGAAAAGTTTAAACATTAATCATATATACCCTACTGGTTTACTTTGCCCTACAGATAGTGTATTTTAAAAAGTTTGTTTTCTTAGTTCTTTGTACATAAGCTTCATAAAATAATAAAACAGTTTTCATAAAACCTTGTACTTGCCCTATTGTACTGTACATAAAAGCACAGTAAACTCTCTATTCTAGGACCTTTCATGGTTACCAGGAGATGGGTTTTTATTTTGAAGGGGTCATTGTTTGAAAAACCCTTCCAATAACATTTTTTCCACGTTTCCCCAAAAAAAGTTTATTTCGAAAAGGTCGTCGCTATTCCATTTTTCCTTGGCTGTTTTTCTTTTACATGTCTAAATTGAAAAGTGCCTAACCTATTCAAAATTTCATTATTGTTTGCTTGGAAATTGTTAGCTGTTCGAACCAATAAAATAAAAACAATTTATATTTACATGAACCTAAGCTGTGCGAGTGTGATTAACTGTGAATTAAATTAATTGTGTCCAGTGCTTAGGTACAACTATGTTTTGTGTGAATACTTCTATACTATTTGCTTGCAAAATATTGTGTAATGCTTACAAAGTAAATGCTATTGACTTTCATATTCAGAGTGAATAAGATTCACTTTATCTAGTTGCAAAAGACATATTTTGTATTACTTAACAGCTATATAACTGATTTTCGGATACACTTTTGCATGTAATATGTTGTTAGCTGACCTGCGACATAATATACTGATTTTGTATATGTCCTTTGTAAAATTATTTTATAATTGTACAAAACATTGTTCATCTTGTACACATTAATTGTAATCACATTTTCCTAGANTGTGTCTCTGCTTTCTTTGTATTTTCTTGCAAGTGTCTTTTTCTTTTAAGCGTGTTGGATACCAAAAAATTAATTATTTTATAATTGTACAAAACATTGTTCATCTTGTACACATTAATTGTAATCACATTTTCCTAGAATAAAAAAATTTTACAAGTCATATTATTTTAAAAATCTGATGTTAAATCCAAAATTTTTCTCTTTTGTTGCAGCCATAAAAAGATACTAAGATGTACTAATACAAAAATTTACAATGTAAACTAATGCCGTGGGCTACCGCTTGACATATATGTAATAACCAAATAACAGTTTGTGCATAAAAAAAAAAAAGTTATAAATATGCAAAAAAAATTTTTTTTTTCGTTTCAAATATTTTTTTAATATGCGACTTGTTGTTTCATGATTATGCATGTATCATGTGGTAGCCTATGGCATTAGTTTACGTTGTAAATTTTTGTCATTAGTAAAACTTAGGTACCATTTATTACAGCTGTAGCAAAATGGAAAATTTTTGGATTTTACATCAGATTATAAAAAAAATNTCTCTTTTGTTGCAGCCATAAAAAGATACTAAGATGTACTAATACAAAAATTTACAATGTAAACTAATGCCGTGGGTTACCGCTTGACATATATGTAATAACCAAATAACAGTTTGTGCATAAAAAAAAAGTTATAAATATGCAAAAAAAAAATTTTTTTTCGTTTCAAATATTTTTTTAATATGCGACTTGTTGTTTCATGATTATGCATGTATCATGTGGTAGCCTATGGCATTAGTTTACGTTGTAAATTTTTGTCATTAGTGAAACTTAGGTACCATTTATTACAGCTGTAGCAAAATGGAAAATTTTTGGATTTTACATCAGATTATAAAAAAAATNGAAACTTAGGTACCATTTATTACAGCTGTAGCAAAATGGAAAATTTTTGGATTTTACATCAGATTATAAAAAAAATAAAAAACAAATAGTGGTTTTTTTTTTATTTAAGCAAAATGGCATTACATACAATGCCTACAAGTTGAACCATGTCTGGTACAAATGTAAAATAATTAATTTTTGGCATCCAACACCCTTAATGCCAGTTACTTGAAATGTCCTGTTTTTGAGTACCACATATGAGGTATAGGTTATTCACGGCGAAATAAGCACTTTTGAAAGCCTTGCTTAAGATCTACTTGTAAGCACATTGTATATCCTTCCGTCATATGTAAAGTCAACATTACTGTGGGCCTCATCACTTTAATCATGCATCAGTAAAGGGAAACTGTAAAATTATTATAAAAGTAAATATTTTACAAATTTTATAATCCATATACTTATATGCATTACAAAAATAGAAAAAAAAAATTGTAGTATTGACAAATGTTTACCGAACACTTTTAGTTCAACGTTGAGACATGGAACTACTTTTCCTCCATCATGACCAACTTTACTGGGCGGATGCCACTACGCGTACCTGTCAAAAATACACGCAGGTACGGACAGAGACAATTTTCAAAAGTCCTCACTTTACCGTGAACAGCCTGTAACCCTATGAATGCACATTTAGCAAATATTTGTATTACCGAAGATAGATAGAGCAGAGATTTTACAATTTTCATCCAAAAATGCAAAACAGTACATAATAGGTTTGAAAAATATTATTGTGAACAGATAACCTTACACTTGTGCCCACAGAGTTCAGGTTGTTAGTTCCAAGAGGATTGAGGATTGCAAGTCATTGGGTAAAAGATTAGAAATCACTTGGAAAGTTGGAAAGTAGATATTTTTACAAATGTAAGACATATTATTTATCCATTGATGGAATGAAGATGAAACAGAGAGGAAATGAGTAATCCAAAGCTTTTTTGCTGAAAGCCATATTGTTTTGTATGTTTTGTAATACAGCTGAATAACTCTCCCTTTACAATAGTTTCATGTTTGACCTCATATCAGCTCATGATACTATATTGCATACTACTATATTTTCAGTTATGGAAGTGAGCAATTGGTCATGTTCTGTTTTGTGTAATGTTTATAAGCTTATGCAACTCATCTGCAGCTTCCCCTTCCTCTTCGTCTTCCTCCTCTCTCTCGCCCCCTACACCTTTCTGTGTTTACGAACCACAGTACATGTCTGTCCCATTTGAACATTTTGCTGTTGCATTAAATTTTTCCTTGTAATATATAGCGCAAGTCTGAAGCACTTAATATCAATCAGTATCTAAAAAAAAATCTGAATGGTGTTTTAAAAAATTTAAAGTCTAAATACTGTATATCTATAAATGCAGGGTCTGTGTGCCAATACCATCCATAAAATTGTGAAATGGATGTTCTGTAAAGTGTTACAAAAGATTTTTTTATGAACATGAAAATAACATATAACTGAAGCATACAGTACAGCTGTCCTTGCTACTATAAAGAAGAAATGTGTGTTTTGACTAAATTGGATAATGAAACCTTTAATAAATCGAGGGAGGTAGGAATCTTAAAGCAGGCACAGTATGTGTGTGGTGATAGCTGTGGTATATGCATAGCGACTAGTAAGGATTATTATGTCATGGCTTGTCATAGCCTATTGCAATGTGCAGGTGAGCCACTAACCAGCCACTAAAGAAATATAACTTTAAGGGTTGGTTGCAGGAATTGGGCCTTGATTCCCAACACTAAACTATTTAAATGCTCAGCTTCATAACTACAGAATTGGGTAAGGAGACGTGTATAGAATGTTTGTTAACTTAAAATGATTGTATCTACAGGTATTGTCGATGACGTTTGTACTGTTCAATCGGCGAAAAGGCCTGAGCACGTCAGGCCTCCTGTTCTTATTCTGGTTCCTGCTCGCACTGTGCGGGGCACCCCAGTTCCGTTCAGAGCTACAACGTACGTTACAGAACGTAAGTGCAGCCGTACACTTTTGTTGTTGACAAAGCAGTGACTTGTTGAGCTGGAATCTTGACTGTGACTTTGTGTGTCAGGATGTTGCCCCAGAACTGCACCACCGGTTTGTCATATACATGATCTACTACCCGCTGGTGTTGGCTATGTTTTTACTGAACTGCGTCAGCGACTTGGCGTCAACATTTTCAGAATATCCTCCAGTAGAGGTGAGTTTAGTTGTTATCCAGACCATTGTGTCCTTTCTGTTTGTCTTTCCAATGTGTTGTGATTTAGTTCTCGAATATGAACTGTTCGTAGGAGTGCTTTNATTGTGTCCTTTCTGTTTGTCTTTCCAATGTGTTGTGATTTAGTTCTCGAATATGAACTGTTCGTAGGAGTGCTTTTATGTGCCCGTGATGTGTATGTACACACACTCACACGGACAGTGTACTCTTGTGTTTGTACAGTATGTTCTATGTGTGTGCATGTGCATAATCCATTCACTGGTACTTCACACTTTTGTGAAGCCCTGCGTACGTTCTGCTTCCAGGATATTCATCCGCCTCGTGCAAACTAAGGTTAAATAAGTCTAGAAAATTACACCAAAGGACAACACACTGAATNTCTAGAAAATTACACCAAAGGACAACACACTGAATTCGTGTGCACTCAGTTGTAATAATGTTATGTTTGAGAACTATTTCTTACTAGATGCTACCAACAATGTTTTCTCACTGTTTTTGTACATATTTATTATCAATTTAACGTAAATTTTTATGTTAACAGAGGTATAAAACGCTTGTAATATATGGTATATTTAGAAAATAACTGAAGACGTCATACNATTGTGTCCTTTCTGTTTGTCTTTCCAATGTGTTGTGATTTAGTTCTCGAATATGAACTGTTCGTAGGAGTGCTTTAATGTGCCCGTTATGTGTATGTACACACACTCACATGGACAGTGTACACTTGTGTTTGTACAGTATGTTCTATGTGTGTGCATGTGCATAATCCATTCACGGGTACTTCACACTTTTGTGAAGCCCTGCGTACGTTCTGCTTCCAGGATATTCATCCGCCTCGTGCAAACTAAGGTTAAATAAGTAGAAAATACACCAAATGGAAATGCACTGAATTCGTGTGCACTCAGTTGTAATAATGTTATGTTTGAGAACTATTTCTTACTAGGTGCTACCAACAATGTTTTCTCACTGTTTTTGTACATATTTATTGTCAATTTAATGAAAATTTTTATGTTAACAGAGGTATAAAACGCTTGTAATATATGGTATATTTAGAAAATAACTGAAGACGTCATACGNAAATTTTTATGTTAACAGAGGTATAAAACGCTTGTAATATATGGTATATTTAGAAAATAACTGAAGACGTCATACGTGCTGTGATTTTTCAAAGGCTTGTTTTGAAAAGTGTAAAGTAACCTCGAATAAACTATATAGTGTGTGTATTGCAGTGAATCATATTACAGTTGAGTCCCAATTTGAAGTGTGTCATGGTTCGTGAGAATAACTTCATAATGTTGCTTCATAAATTCGGAATAGACTGAATTTGCCTTTCCTCCCCCAAGCCAAAAATTGTGGTAAAAACCATATTTTTTTTTGTGACGTCTTAAGTTTTATTTTCTCTGATGCAAAAAACGTGTTTTTCAAATAAAATATTTATTTTATTAAATTGGCACATGTTTTCCAAATTAGGTGACACCACACAAAAGTATATGTATACAACTCTCTATGTTGCAAAAAAAAATTAATTTTGAGTGCGGCCTAACTGGCAGTGACAGCGAAGTCCATTTTCAATTGTCCCTCGTGGGAAAACCAGAAATTTTTTTGAAGTACAGTAGAACGTCTCAATATCAACCCTATTTATAGTGGCTCTCTTAAAAACTCTTTTTGAGGAACCACTAACAGGTTTAGGTGAAAAAGTAAAAAATTTCAGAGAAATCTGCCAAAATATTAATTTATTGCATTATTGGTCACTGCGAGTTTCATTTCTTTTGGCGAACGCTGTACTGGAGGTAGGGCATGTTTAAAAGTAGATACCACCCCTGTGGGCCACCAGTGCAAGCCAATACCTACTGACTCTGCCCACCCTTCATTTCTCAGGTGGCTGAATGTTTCTGCATGCGATGGAACTACTGTCATGCGTTTGTCTTGCTAGTGTGCCCTCGCTCTCTTGCCTTCTCACTTTGCTTGTGTTACTACGGGTTACGAATTTGATTTTTTGTTACTCTTTAACCACTCATTATGTTTAATGTTGTTGGACATGCCATCAGCCCCATGGAAGCCTACAAATTTACTCACAACCACAATTCTGGTCAGCAGCAGATTTATCACATGCAGTGTGCAACCACGGCAAGTCTTACTCCCCTTGTGGCCTTCCCCTATCTATAATCCATTCACGGTTACTTCACACTTTTCTGAAGCCCTGCTAAAGTTCTACTTCCAGGATATTCCTNCCCTATCTATAATCCATTCACGGTTACTTCACACTTTTCTGAAGCCCTGCTAAAGTTCTACTTCCAGGATATTCCTACGCCTCGTGCGAACTAAGCTTAACTAAGTCTAGAAAATTACACCAAAGGACAACACACTGAATTTGTGCGTACTCACTTGTAATAATATTTTGCATGAGAAATGTGTACCGTATGTACACAGGTATAATGCCTGCACCTTATAACTTCCTTTGNTTGTAATAATATTTTGCATGAGAAATGTGTACCGTATGTACACAGGTATAATGCCTGCACCTTATAACTTCCTTTGCCTCTTATAATTATGGTTTACCAAGAAAAAAGTTTGGGGATAGCTTCTACAAATAAGAATAGGCCTTTGTCTGGTTAAGTGATTCACAGTGCTACTTTTACCATTCTGGTAATGTCAGCCATGCGATGCTGATAGAAAAAAATTAGATAACTGTTAGAGTGGTGTAGTTGGAGGGTAGCTTTAAGGATGGTCCATGGGCATCTTGCTTGTTGAGCAGACAAGCTGTTCACATTTAAAGTTTTTGTTAATAGTTCTTTTTTGTTTTTTCCCACATGCAGGTTTTTGAAACTAATAACAAATTTACAGTATTTATGTATATTTCTGCTGAAGGTGTTACATGCCATGAGATAAAGAGGGTTTTCATATTTAAAAATGTCTTATGGTTGTATGTATTTGTGTAGTGTTGAGACTGTACTTGTCGACCATGACAGTTTGTGGTACTGTTAGGCAAAAGGGCTTAAGTCACAAATATAATGCCCACCTTTTAAGGTCCCAATTTTTTTTAATGAGTATTTATTTTGAGTGTATACAATAACAGGTACTCTAACTTCTAGTGGTCACTATCAACAAAACTCCTAAATGTGCGTTTACTGACATTTTGTATAGTGTCCATGTCCATTCACTTCCATTTGCCTTAATTATCCTGACAGTTCCGGTGCGTGTATAAGGTCGTGCTATCATCCTCCGTCCATAGATTTACAGAGAACTGCGTAACTTTTTAACAAATGTAAGGTCCATTCTCTATCAGTCTTGAAAATATAGAGCCTAAAGTATAATTACATAAAACGGTTAAAACAAAACATATTTTTCTCTATTGCAGCACCAAAAATAATGCATTTATATACAAAAACATTTTGGAATTTTATTGAAATTTTCATTATTGGCAGTTTTAAAATCCTAATTTTGTATAATATTATAGGAAATCATTATAAAAAGTGGACAGGATGCACAAGTACGCACAGGGTGGTACTCGTAGATCATACACAAACAAAAGTCGGACGGACACATTTTCTGTGCAACCGCACATCCGCATGGAAAATGTGTTCGTCTGACTTGTTTGTGTGTGTATCAACGAGCACCTCCCCGTTAGTTCTTGTGCATTCTGTCTACTTTTTATAAAGTAATCAGTAACCTAGCAGCCTATTCCCACCATATCTAATTGTTTATAGGAAATCAAGGATTTATGAAAACTTCAATTTGAATACAAATTAATTTTTATATATAAATGTACTTTTTTGGTGCAGCTGATTTGATGAGGCTATCCATGTATTTTTATTTTCTGGTAATATTAGGGGTCTATCACCTTGCATAATCAGGCTGAGACTCCTGTCGAAGATGTGCCATCAGCCATTATTATATAATAGGCCAATTACTGATTAAATTTAATTTTTTTTGCCCTATTAAGATTGTATTGAGACCAATTTTGAGTTAACTTTAGGGAAACACAAACTTCTACTAGTCCATGTGGATAAACTTCACAGTGTANTATTGAGACCAATTTTGAGTTAACTTTAGGGAAACACAAACTTCTACTAGTCCATGTGGATAAACTTCACAGTGTAAAACATCTGTTGCGATCATGCAATAGCTGAATAATAAAAACATTTTGATTTTGTGGTGATAGTATTCTAGTATCTAGTACATTAGCTTTTTTTTATTGATAGTAGTTTCTTTCAGTTATCTACTATTATTCTTGTTCAAGGAAATGTTTATAAAGATTATTGCCTTGGTTATAATNATGTTTATAAAGATTATTGCCTTGGTTATAATGTGTAAATGTTTTTATTTCAGAACCCTTGTCCTGAGCAAAATGCTTCGTTCCTGTCGAAGCTGTTCTTCTCGTGGTTTGACCGGCTGGTGTGGAAAGGTTTCCGCAGGCCGCTGGAGATGAAGGACTTGTGGAACATGAACCCACAGGACACGGCCAGAGAGATAGTGCCAGTCTTTGGCAAGTACTGGGAGTGTACCAAGAGGAAGTACGAGAAGTGAGTGTTGCTTCAATTGTTTGTGTTATTGTCATTTACCATGAAATGGCCTTTTAATATGGAAATTGCAGAACAGACTTTGTAATGGGCAGATGTTAAGTATGTGATATGCTGGTAGCCATGCTATCATAGTGTATTGCAAGCTTTGTTACAGTGCCGTTTCTAGTTACAAATACAGATATGTTATGAACATTATTATTAGAATCTCTTCCGATGTGAAAGTTTGTGGGTGGGGGAGGAGGATTAACAGTGTAAAAGAAATAAATGTGTCCTGTACTTGCACAAATTTTGCTCTTTTTTGTGTTAAATTGTAAGTTAACGTGATATGGGAAAAATAATAGCAATCTACAAGTGAGTTGTTGCTAGGCATGTGCGCCAGTTTAGATGAGCANTATTGAGACCAATTTTGAGTTAACTTTAGGGAAACACAAACTTCTACTAGTCCATGTGGATAAACTTCACAGTGTACAACATCTGTTGTGATCATGCAATAGCTGAATAATAAAAACATTTTGATTTTGTGGTGATGGTATTCTAGTACATTAGCTTTTTTTATTGATAGTAGTTTCTTTCAGTTATCTACTATTATTCTTGTTCAAGGAAATGTTTATCAAGATTATTGCCTTGGTTATAAAGTGTAAATGTTTTTATTTCAGAACCCTTGTCCTGAGCAAAATGCTTCGTTCCTGTCGAAGCTGTTCTTCTCGTGGTTTGACCGGCTGGTGTGGAAAGGTTTCCGCAGGCCGCTGGAGATGAAGGACTTGTGGAACATGAACCCACAGGACACGGCAAGAGAGATAGTGCCAGTCTTCGGCAAGTACTGGGAGTCTACCAAGAGGAAGTACGAGAAGTGAGTGTTGCTTCAATTGTTTGTGTTATTGTCATTTACCATGAAATGTCCTTTTAATATGGAAATTGCAGAACAGACTTTGTAATGGGCGGATGTTAAGTATGTGATATGCTGGTAGCCATGCTATCATAATGTATTGCAAGCTTTGTTACAGTGCCGTTTCTAGTTACAAATACAGATATGTTATGAACATTATTATTAGAATCTCTTCCGATGTGAAAGTTTGTGGGTGGGGGAGGAGGATTAACAGTGTAAAAGAAATAAATGTGTCCTGTACTTGCACAATTTTTGCTCTTTTTTGTGTTAAATTGTAAGATAACGTGATATGGGAAAAATAATAGCAATCTACAAGTGAGTTGTTGCTAGGCATGTGCGCCAGTTTAGATGAGCACATAGGTGTTTATTTTTGCTTTTCCTCTGTCATCCTGTTCTATTTTATACTTCCCTCCCTTGCCACCAAAACACAGGAGTTTAACTTTTGGCTTTCTTCCTCTCACACCTCTAGCCATAAACAGAAATCTAAAAATAACTGGTTGTTTTACACTTGCAGCAGTTGCGTGTTCTGCTCAGGTTACCTTTCATATTTCGGCTCACTTCAACATGCATCAAGTCCACAGAAAGTTTGTGGAAAATTTAATCTTTGGACACACGCATTGACTAATTATTTAATTATGGCACAGATAAACCAGCTCATTTATTTTTAACATGAATGTGTAATATTATACTCTTTATGAGTTGGTGTTTGTGATTAGGTATTGTATATCTGGAACCCAATTATATCAATCTGCAAGTTGTGGATGCTTTGCTGCTACCATTCAATAGAACTTAACCCAACATCTCCATGAATCAGGTCAAATGAATGAAGAGATGTTAAAGGTGAAGTTCATGGCTAATTCAGATGCTGGTCATGACGTCCCAATTCCGGCCACAACACAATGATCCCAGCTGCATTTCACCAAACGTAGGGCCCAGGGTAATCCAAAATGCGTAGTACTTCCTGTTTGTTACTGCTGTGTGAGGTTTGGTTTGGCTCGGCTCGGCTCTCAATTGGTGTTGCAACTTACCCAAAGATGTACCTTAGGATTGAGTTTAGAGCTTTAGGCATGCCATTGGTAATCATACACTCCCATGTCAGACAATGGTGTTCCATGCAGTGCTAGTCTTACGGGCTACAGCTTGCCTCTATAGCTGGGAATGCCACTAAACGTCTTTGTCAGTAGCATGTGTTTCTTACCAATTTTACAGTGTAATTGTCTGATTCAGCCAAAACCACACTTGATTCACAACATTATGGCTGTTGCAAACTAGCCTTATGGGCTGCTTCGTGCGATTCTGCGCCTTTGTTATGAACTTTTCTTGTTTTGTTTGATGCGGCAGTCTTAACATACTGTACGTATAGTTCTCTGCCATTACTTAAATTCAGAAATAGATTTCATGCTGCATGGTTGGCAACATAGTCGACTCCCTATCTAATGTTTTTCAGGGGACTGTCAAAAAAATTTGATACATGGGGAATTTCAGTGGCTGAAGGTTGTGACATGTACATCAATAAAATACAATTTCTGAAATTATTAGACTTGATTTTGAGTATAATGAGAGCTGTACATTATCTTTGAACAAAGTTTAGCTAATAAACACAATAAAAATGGGAATTAAAAAAAAACAATTTCTGTAAATAATACATTAAAACACATTTCACCTCAAATCATTTAAATAAAGAATATAACATCTCAAAATAGTATATTTAGTTGCTTGTAATCTGACACCAAATGTAAGCCGACCCAAAACTTTCTAACCCTCTGGAAATGAAAATAATATGACGCCGAATGCAAGTAAAATTTCGAATGTTCCACGCGCACTCTTATCAGCTGAGAGCACGCCCAGAAATTATCAATCGGGCACTGTGTTCACGGCGGGCAGACGGAGAAGGAGAAGCAATGGGAGGGGTGAAAGAATGTACCCGTCCTCTCCACTTCATGTTTGAGACGGAAATGAATATGAGGCGATTATAATTTATTTCTTCATGGTGTTTAATAATTAATTATTCAAAACCATTTCATCTGATTTTCCTTGTCGCGAGTTACACTGCACTCGTGCTTGGTGCTTACCCATTATTAGACAACCAAAGGTGTTGAATAGGCCCTTACATTTTATCAGTTTATTCAAAAGAAACGTGTCTATTAAAGTAAATTAATATAAATCCTCTGATTTCCTCACAGGATGTTACTGAAAATGAACTTTATTCTTGGTAATACAATTCGCTTGATGTTTTAGAAATTTTTGGCGATAAGGGGAGGTCAAGTTATGCTTCTGGTCATATCATTCTATTCATGAAGATGCTGTCCATTGAGTTAAATTAATATTACATTTTAAAATCATGTTGATTTTATGCCAGATACAATGAAACACCAACTTTATGAAAAAAAACAACCTTTAGTTACTAAAGAAAACATCTTTGCAAATCATAATTCCTCGTTAAATTATATTGCATAGCATTTTCCAGCAAAACCATTTTCTTTTGAATACAAGTGATGATAAGTGCAACTATTTTAAGCGACAGATAATCTTGACAAAATTTATACGTTCGCCAGTAGCANTGAAAATGAACTTTATTCTTGGTAATACAATTCGCTTGATGTTTTAGAAATTTTTGGCGATAAGGGGAGGTCAAGTTATGCTTCTGGTCATATCATTCTATTCATGAAGATGCTGTCCATTGAGTTAAATTAATATAACATTTTAAAATCATGTTGATTTTATGCCAGATACAATGAAACACCAACTTTATGAAAAAAAACAACCTTTAGTTACAAAAGAAAACATCTTTGCAAATCATAATTCCTCGTTAAATTATATTGCATAGCATTTTCCAGCAAAACCATTTTCTTTTAAATACAAGTGATGATAAGTGCAACTATTTTAAGCGACAGATAATCTTGACAAAATTTATACGTTCGCCAGTAGCACACGGCCGGCGTGTGAAAGCAAGCGCACGGCAGAGAGAGAGAGGACGTGCTTTTTCTTTTGCTAGACAACAGTTTCGCCTCTTGGGCATGTAAGGGTCAGAAAGAGGGGGGGAGAGAGGATGCAAGGTCGTCACGCTGGTTGCTAGGTAACCACTTCCTCCCTATTGTCAGGTGTGTAAGGGGAGGTCTTGCACAACGCCGCAGACGTGTTGGGAACACAACACACCGCAGAGCAGTGATAAACTGCGGTATGCCTGACGTAATTCACATCCAGTTACTAGACGTTTGCATAAACAACCAGCTTAAAAACGATAGTAACTGGAATTCTTAGGTGATTGGACCAAAATATATTTTCATCTACGCAACGTCAGATCTACGATACAAGCTGTTAGCTTTATCATTATTTATGTAGGAGTTTTTCCGAGACCACAAAAAAAAAAACTTTGGATACAGTTTATCGGTACATACATTTTCGGTACGAGAGCCTACTGTATATATAATTGTTAGTGCCCCATAATCCAATTATCATATTAGAATAGAGGTCAACCATGAAGTGTTTTAAAATAATTATTTTCCACCACACATACAAGGAAGCCCTCAATGCTTCGTCTGTCCGTTGGAATTAGCTAACTTCAATTCAATACCTCTGTAAGTTATTGTAGCTGGGGCTCTATTTGGTTTACTGGTGAAAAGGGGGGAGGGGCTTTAGTTTAACATCTTTCATGAGAACATATTTCTTTTTGGTTCTCTCTTACAAATGCGAATACACTTGGTAGGGAAACTTTTTTTGTGTCGTTAACCTCACGCTCACATTTTCTATAAAATGTTATCCTTACACAACAAAACAAGAGAGTTGAAAGGGTTTGTTTTTAGACCATGCACGTTTCAAGCATTCTAAACCCATAACTGTTTTGAAGTACTTTATTTATAAAACTCACAAACATTATGTTTTACAATAGAAGGAATCTTTTCGTCACACGCAACTGATAGACATAATAACTGTAGATTAATTGTACTATAACAGGCTGGTGTTTACCTTAAACAAAACGTAGCTGGGTGGGATTGGAAATTTTGAGCTNTAGATTAATTGTACTATAACAGGCTGGTGTTTACCTTAAACAAAACGTAGCTGGGTGGGATTGGAAATTTTGAGCTGGGTTGAAAATATATTTTCCCAAGAGAAAAGGACGATATTGAAAATTTATCATTAGTAAATAAAGAACATCTCAATTATTGCCTCTACATATAAAGGCATTTCGATGTCACTTTATTTGGCATTTTGTTTGTAAGACAGTTATCAACGTACACTGCTCATTTTTTATTTTTAAAACGATTGCATGGAAATGTTTTTCTAGTTATAATCAAAGGTGTTATGTTTTTGAAATGGCATGGCTTTGCTGGAGTACTATCAGTGGTGCCGTGGAAATAACCCAACAGCGCTAGTAGTCTAGTGAACAACTAAGGCAGATGCCAGACGGTCGTTCCAAAGCCGTAAGATGTCGAGAAACTTAGTTTCCTTTTACGATAATGCAATTTTTATTTATTGCTCGGAAATATTACAACAGTACAAATNCGTAAGATGTCGAGAAACTTAGTTTCCTTTTACGATAATGCAATTTTTATTTATTGCTCGGAAATATTACAACAGTACAAATATAATTTCTTCTCGTTCCTTACCAAGTCATAACGCAAACAGTGAAGTATGTGCACGTAATTTACGATGTTGTGAATGAAGAAAAGTCATATCAAAGCCACAAGAAGTGCAAAAGTGAACACACCATGAGTGGAATATCAAGTTAGTTTCTGTCACGTGCAAATTAATTTATATAAGTCCTTTTTATTTGAGTGAGAAAAGTATAGGTCACGCTAAAAGTGAGGCCGTATTCGAATTGGCACTTTTAGTTTACTAAAAGGTCACGTGACCTGAATTAGTCAACAAAATGATTACCAACTTGGCATTTTAGTATTTAGTTTTTATCGGGAAAAATTTGGGCGGGAAACTTAAATTTCCCACGGGAATTCTGGAAAAATGGGGAAAGATATTTTATGTTAGGTAAAGAAGTTTATTGGTTGCTAGACCTAGTGAATAATATTCTATCATGACTTATTCATTAAAACAAAAAATAAACGTAGAGTATTGACTGTATATGCTAAAAATTATATTCGTGCTAGAAAAGTCGTATGGTTTTATATTTTTATACACTTAGTTGTTGCACTACAAATTAATCCTCTGGGTTTGGAGCACTTATTAAGAATACTTGCTTCAATTTTAATAAGAAAATCCCTTATAATATTTTTTAAATAATAAAAATATATTGGACTTTAGACATATTAAAACAAAAATGTAACTTTAAATTTGTTTGAAAACATTGCCTTGATGTTAACAGTTTGCTGCTATTTTCTTTATAATATCATGATGTCTACTAAGAAACTTTTGACATTTTTCGTTCCATTTTTGGTAGTAAAATGTGTTTTCATTGACACAAATTTACTCGAATTAACTTTCAGTGGAAGTTTTAACGTCTGTGAACACACATGCTTCGAATCACGTAGTGCAACTGCCATCACAGCAAAGTTGCAATTTGCTGGCGTTCTACGAATCGTTTTAACCAAACCCATATTGAAAAACACTATGTTAAATCTCAGTAAAATAGTTACAGTATTTTATCGCATATATGTCACACTTTTTATTTAAAGTCTTTATTGAAAACTAGGGGTGCAACCTATAAGTTAGAAAAATGAACTTCCGTTAGCCCCGCACTAACTTTTCATTTACTCAGAATTAATGGCCCGCGGCTCAATTTCTAAACTCTTCAGCGAACAAAATCATTTTCATTTTGAAACCTGCGGTGTAGGTACTTCGCTTTTCCATCACGAAACTCTGTCACACTTCTTCACTGCCACAACATCAAAACAACACTACATGCGGCACAAAGACGATATAAGAGAAATACCTGTAAGTCACGGCTAACATTTGGTACCCAAGATAATATGCTGCTATCTCTGTACATTCCACAGAAAGTTTTCGAAAATAATAGATTGTCAGTTATCGTATGGCAAGAATCGATTCCTTTTATTTAATTTGATTCTTTTAAAATTCCTTTTTCTGTTAAGGATTGTGAAGGGAATTATGTTACGGAAATATTCAAATGCCTTTCTATATTTTGCACGTTTATTTAAAACTTTCCAAGATAAACTGCAGAAATAATGGTTAGGTTTTTATTTTAACATGCATTGTTAGAAATACTTGAAATATATAAAAAGAAAGCACTATAATATATAAAAAGAAAGCACGATAATATATAAAAAGAAAGCTTGATCAAATTTTTTTCGTAAAAATATCTATTGAAATTAAATTACATGTTTATAAGTTATTTCTTTTTTCCAATAAATATATAAACTCCGGCAGTCAACGCTGCGTCTCGAGCGCTATATCTGTACATTCCAAATGAACTACGTCCAACAAACTTGCGGCGCACTGTGACTGCGCTGTAGGCCTTTAGTTACGCTTGGCAACACCGCTTGCTTGCAAGGACAGAGCTGTCACACAACCTTTGCCAAGGTCGCGTGCATCAGCCGTGGCGCAGGCCATGTTGTACAGGATGTACAACCACAATGATGAGTGCGACATATAATCAATAAACATTATTTTTTTAAAATTTTTTGAAAATAATGGTGTGACCTATAAGCGCAGGTGACTTATATGCGATAAAATACGTTAAATATTTGGAGTAGAATTAAACATTTATCGTGCACAAGCTTATTTTTGCATGAATGTTTAGGTCATGTATATCGAAACTTGTGTCCCATATCAACCAGCAATCTATACTTGCAAGTTATAGATGTCGCTCACATAAAAGACAAATTCAGTGCGCATAGTTTACCATAATTTCCTAATAGTGCAAGTTTGCAACCAGTTTTGGTTAATTTTTGCAATAAATACGTAGTGTTAACGTTACATAATATATGACGTACACAAATTTTTTTTAGCTTATGTAAAAATCTTTGAAATCTGTGATTAAGCGGAAGTATCAAAATTTTCTCTACAAGATTTGATTTATCAAATCATAATCGCTCACGTAAAGAGTTGATACAAAGCTTCTCGCACGAAACCTGTCTTGTTGTTTAGTTGGAACAACCTACGGACGTGAACATAAATTTTTCCCGAAAATATCTGGAAAAAATTATTTCCTGTCCGACGAGAAAATTGTTATGAATTCCCTAAACTTTTCCTGAAGTTCGGGATCTCGCACACCCCTAGTTTTTAGTATGTAACGAAACTTACTAAAATACAAAACTGCCATATTGCAACCGAACTGAAGCTACTAAATACTAATATACTAAGTGGTGAATTTGAACATGGCCAGTACAGTTTTATTTTCAGATTATTTCCACATCTTATATTTTCACGCACAAAATAATTTTCCAACAGTGATTCAATTACTGTCATAAATCAAGTAATTTGAAAACCATTTTTGAGAGATGATAGGTTATGTATTTGTAGCAATTGGTTTTTATTGCTTTGATTCTTGGACTTCAGATTCTTGATTATACGATTATTCAAGAATCATGTAATCGAGTTTGACGTCCTTAGAATTAACTGATTTCCCATCACAGAAGACAGTGTTTGGTTTTGCCACGATTGGCATCACTGCTTCAGGTTGTAACTGTCAGTTGTTTCCCAGATAATGGTTTGGGAAGTATCTTTGCATTGCACCTTGAGAAATATCTCACCTCCGGAACTCTTGTTTTCGTTGTGGTAAATAAACTCCAAACTACTGACCATTTTCCTGGGAACCGTGAATGGTCGTAAATTTGATTTTTGTCCGTAGATACTGAAAAATAATTTGAGTTATGTTAGAAATAGACTCACAAGTTAAAAAAGTTGTACTCTTTGTGGCGTAGATGATCAGAAACTGCTAGTTTTAATGAATTTCATTTCAATCACATTTTATAAAGTAGGACTATTCTTTGCAAATTTTTTTAATGTTTAAGAAAACTGAAAATTTTTCAAATTTTTGTCTGGAAAACCTGGAAAAGTCAGGGAAATTTGATCCTATTATCTTGTAGCAACCTTGCATTATCATAGGCTGTAATCAGTACTTGATCAACAACTGTATGAATCTCCACCTTGGTATAACTAATTCTGCTTTTGTAAATTATTTGGAATATCTACTTGTTTTATTTGTATCTTCTATGTAATAGCAGTACCACATGTGTTTATCGTCAGTTGTATTTCTTCTTAATGTTCTTAAAGTACAATGCTCTTGTCTAGCAGTGTTTCAGAGATTGTGATTTTTTAATAAATGTATTGCTTTATTTTTTTGGCTTTCAAAGGATTTTCTGGGTCAATTTTGGGTAAGAATTTCCAATTTTTGGAATTAATAATTTATTTAATTCTTGGTTAATTGTTTAACTATTTATGTTAATCTTCTATATACAATGTTTATGCATTTTTGTTCAAGAGTCCCAAGTCCCAAGGCGTCATTTCGGAAGATGTCTGGAAGTGTAGATTTTGTGAGCGGCAAGCGTGGCAAGAAACATCAACCATCAGTCTTGCCAGCAATTTTTAGGGCTTTTGGACCCACATTCTTTTTTTGGTCTTTGTTGAAGCTGGGACAGGATTTACTGATGTTCGTCAGTCCCCAGATTCTCAGGTGAGCATGCAAAATCTAATTTATTGTCATTGTGAAAGTTGAAGGTACTGTGTAACATTAAGTTTATTATATTAACGGGGAATTAGACCTTTGACATATGGAAAATTACGCTTGTCTGCATCAGCAGTCCACTTCTGGTAAGAAACTGCCTCTCCAAGAACTGTCCCTCCCGTGTTTGATCCTGCACTCTATGCTGGGATTTCCCGCAGGCGTCAGTTTCCTTGCGAGCTACTCCGTCAACTAGTAATGCCGGCAGTCATAACAATTTTTAACAGCTCACGAAAATAATAAAAAAAATGAACTCTGTATGGCAAAGAAAGATTGCTGTAATTACACCTCCTTCAGTTTTGGATCATGGAAATAAAAGTTGTAGATGAAAAAAACAACTCTGGACAAGAGAATGGTTAGCCGGAACAAACTAAAACTGGCAGTGCTTTTCAAATAATTCGGGTGAGTACACAGATAGCCTCAAATCTGTACACAAACATGATTCTTCTTTGCATTTATTAACACTACCAAATCAATCATGTTGTCATGTAAATAAAGTCACACGACATGTTTTCTTGCTCTCATTGGCTGAGATTGGAAACTAGCATAGAAACACGTAGAGAAAATAGCACTGTTCCAACTACAGACAAATAGTAGACCAGCCAGCAAAACTGCACGTAGGCATCAATATTTCCATTGGACGAGCACGTTCACTAGTAAGCAAGACTCTACATTTGTGATATCGTAAGGAAAATTTTCCAGTGTGCGGTGGGCTTAAGCAATGTATGGTTACCGATGTTTCTAGGTGGGCTTCTTAAAAACAGTGTACTAGAGTGGCGTTTTGGATCAGTGTACATGTTTGGTGTGATGATGTGTAGGTTTCAAATTTACAGCTGCATGAATTGTGTGTGCAGGACGGTAATTGCTGTAATTTTTGTTTTTTACCTATGGTTTACCTAAACTGTAGTTGAACTACATTTGTTTGTCAGTTTTGTCTTTTCATGTTATGTTAAATTAACCATATCTCGTAGTTTTTATAATATATTTGAGGGACGATTGTAATAGCTGCTAACACCTTCACAACATTTGATTTTCCAATTTTTCTATCTTGCTTCCTGTACATGGAAATTTATAATTTCGTTGTTGCTCTTAACCATCAACATTTTTGTTTATATAGGTTGCTGATTTCGTTTGTGGAGGGTGACGAACCGCTGTGGAAAGGGTATTTGTATGCTCTTCTGATGTTGATCACATCATCTGTTCAGACATTGTTCCTTGCGCAATACTTCAACGGGATGTTTATAGTGGCCATGCGCATTCGCACTGCTCTCATCTCCACTATATATAGGAAGGTGAGTTACTGCACGAGACAAGTTCTTTGATTAGACATGTCTGTAATATTGATAATTGTCAAAGAACGTTACATTAGTTTAAGGACTATTTAAGCATTTCAAATATTTTGCATACATCTAAATTAATTTGTGCCTTTCCATCAGTACTTTCGTTGTTTGCATTTATAATCTCATTGTACACGAGTATCTCTGATGCTTGATGTTGGTTGCACTAAGGAAACTGTACACATTAATTTGGAAAATGTAAATATTTCTTGTAAATGTTTAGCGCAATTAGTTTTAGACCTTTTGATGTGTAAGGATTTTTTTTCTCTCTCTCTCTTGTCAACATAAAAACATGTAATTGAAAACTTATTTTTACTTATTTTTACCTTCCCCTACATTTCTTAGACGTTTTACAACTTCACCTCTGCCCGAGTATACAAACACGAGTCTGGCAATGTGTCCGATGCCACGGAAATACACAAGTTCTGGCTCATAAAAGTTTTGTACGATGGTAAAAAAATGTTTTCAGCCTCAAACCACAAAACTTTTCTACTGACCTGCCTTAAGTTAGTGATTCTGAGACAGAGTTGAATAAATAAGGCAATTAAAATTTCTTTCTTTTCGGTCTTCAAAAATTAATTCTTCAAAACCACGTCCTCTGACATTTCTGTTCACTTAACGCCTGTCTTGAGTTACGCTGTGCACAGGCTCGGTGCTTATGCATTATTGGACGACAAAATGTGTCGAATAGGGCTTATAGGATATCAGTTTATTCATAAGATGCAAGTCCATTATGCTTGATAATACAAGTCACTCGATGCTCAAACAATTTTTGTGACAAGGGTGGTCAAGTACATGTTTTTGGTCATATTTTATTCACAAAAATGCTGTCCATTGAGTGAAATCAATATTTTGTTTTAAAATCTTGTTGATTTTATGCCAAATACGATTAAACACCAATTTTATAAAAAAAAACTACCTTTAATTGCACGAGAATACATTTTTGGAAAAATAATTCCCCATTATTAAAATGTGTTGTGTAACATTTTCAGGTAAAATCAATTGCTTTGAATTACAGAGGACTCTTGATGTTCCGAAAACACATGTACCGATAAACTGTATCCAAGGTTAATTTTCAGTGGTCCCCATCAAAATTCCAATTTAAATAATGATAAAGCTACCAGCTTTTATCGTTTATCAGATATTGCACCTATCAAAGTATCTTTAGGTCCCGNTATTTAAATAATGATAAAGCTACCAGCTTTTATCGTTTATCAGATATTGCACCTATCAAAGTATCTTTAGGTCCCGTCACGTAAGATTTCCCCCAAACAATCATTTTTAAGCTGGTTGTGTATGCATACGTCTAGTAATTGGATGTGAAATATGTCACAAATGCCACCGTTTATTTCTGCTCTGCGGTGTGGTGTATGTCTGCCTTGCTCCCTCCCCTTACACACCTGATGAGAGGGAAAGCGGTTAAGGCAACTATGTGTGTCTCTCTCTTCCTTCCCCCCACTCTTGTTGTGTGTCTCAACCACGAAACTTTCTTCCTCCCCTTACATGCCTTCGAGAGGGGAAACTGTTGTCTAACAAAAAAAAACTGTTTCCTCTTGGTTAGTGCATGCTTGTTTCCACCCCTTGCAAGCCTAGCCGCAGAGCAAATAAAGTGTACCTGGCGGTTGTAGAAATTTTATCAAGATTATCCGTCGCTCNACCCTCTCTCTCTCTCTCGCACATAAAGTGTGCCTGGCGGTTGTAGACCTTTTATCTAGATTATCCGTCGCTCAAAATAGTTGCACCTATCATCACTAGTATTTCAGAGCAGATGGTTTCGTCTGAAAATGTTATGCAATACTTTTTAACAAGGAATTATTATTTGCGAATATGTTTTCTAAATCAACATGATTTTAAAACTAAATATTAATTTAACTCAATGGACAGCATATTTGAGAAGAAAATTACATGCCCAGAAGTAGAGGTGAGCCGATATGGTTTTAGAGCCTTTTCCGATATTGCTGATACAAACTTACCGATATTGCCGATACCAATACTGCCTTGACAAGGAAACATTACATTTTTTCATGTTTCAAAAAATTAATAATTTCATTTTTAAAACATTTAGTTAAAGAAAATTTTAATTGTCTTTGTTTTTATTGTTTCAGAGATAGGTCAAACTATTAAGATAAATAACAATCTAGGCACCACTTACTAGTTAGTAATTAAGCATATTTTTAAGACAAAAATAATTTAAATTGAAGTAAAAAAATGTGTAAGATGTGGTGCACATATAAATTATGCATATAATGTATTTTTAGTATTCAACGTACCTTTGTTTTCTACAATACTAAATGGTAAAAGGTCTGTGCAAATGATTTTTCCAATTACACTATTTATTTTCTCAGTGCGGGGATGTGATGAAGGATAAGATTTACTTTTTTCCATTAATTCATACACATTATGAAATTTCAGTTCAGACCTGTTTACATCAGGGCTAGATGAACATGTAGCCGCACAATAATTATCTGAAATTTGTGAAGTACTCGCAATTATGGCATTGGTAGGCACGTTTTCTCTACCAGAAAGTTGTGTTGGGAGTTTTGCAACAGATCTAGGAGTACACTGTTGTAATTTGAAGCTCTTCCACTTGAAAGGGTGCGTACACTCAAGGTGCCGTTTTAAGTTTGTGGTACTCCTCGATGATGTACCGCCTCTCAAAACCAAACATTTGCAAATATTGCAAACATTCTTGCGTGTTGCTTAGGCTAAAAAAATTCCACACATCACGTGCTGTAGATGGCAAGGCACAGTGTTTGTAAATAACCATCGGTGCATATGGAAACTTTCACACGTGATTGCGCACACCGTAGTGTGTTCGGTGCTGCCGCTGTTCCATAGACGGCACGGCAAAACACAGTAACATCTGAAAGGGGCCTTACATGCCTGGCGATAGAGTAATCGGTAGAGAACATGAAGCATAAAATAAAACTAATGATGTGATCTCAGTCAGTTTAACAACACACAGATATCCTGTCAAACGCACCGCACCACAGAGTAACCAAGCACTCCGCCTGGTCTTGACTTCCAACATGGTCATCATAGCCGGGCATATGCAATGCTAATCAGATCGCAAAAATTTTATCAAGATTATCGGCCACTCAAAATAGTTGCACCTATAAACACTACTACAGTGGACTCCCTATTTACAGTTTTTCAGGGGACTAAAATTATTTGCATACATCCGGGATTTCAATAGATGAGGGTTCTGACACGTACATTAAGAAAATAAAACTTCTAACCTTATTAGACTTCATTTTGAGTATAACGAGAGCTGTGCTTTATCTGGGAAGTTTAACTAAAAAAAAAAAAAAAAAAAAAAAAAANAATTTTCACCTCATTTTGTTCAAATAAAGAATATAACTTCTCAAAATACTGTATATAATTTATTGTAATCAGACACCGAATGTAAGCCGACCTAAAGCTTTGAAACCTCTTCAATAGCTTCATCAATCTCATCAGACATAACTGCAATTCATGAGCAACATCAGCACGACCAAGCTCCCCCACCTTTGTTAATAAATAAGTAAATCATTGCTTTATTGATTTAGCTATCTATATAAAGGTTTCGTCAACTTTGTCCGAAGTTACCGTACAACTTTGTTGTCTGTTTGAAATTAGTATTGATAATGTTAATACATTTTGGAACAGTGAAACATAACACATTGTTTTATTTAGTTGTAGTTGTGTTGTTTTCTTAAAAGTATTTATCATTTTTCGCATGTTTTGACAATTTTAAAACAAACTCAAACATGGGTGCATGTGCATGCATATACATGTGCGTGCTATAAAATATAGAACCAACATAATTCGTGATCTAGAAGAAACGTTACGGAAAACCACAAATTTTGGTTTGGAAATCAGGGAAAAGTCTAGGAATTCTGCACAGCAGTTTTTTTTATAGACATTCTGGCTAGAAAGTGGGCAGAAAGTCGTGTGATTATCGTTCGAAGAAGCCTTGAGTCAGACTTTAGACAGAATATTGAGAGCTAGCTTAGCGGAAGTGCATACATCTTAAATTTATTCATGTAATTTTATAAACATTTCCATTATAAATCTTACCACAATAGTGTGGCTCCTGTAAATACAGATGATGCAATTATGCTGCTTAAATTTCAAGCTGTTATCAGCTCATTCAATGCAGAGCAATCAAATTTATGCAAATTGCTTATACTGAAAGGCAGCTAGTGAGCAGTGCTGTTAAGCATAAGGATAAAAAAATGGTTTTGTAATTTCCTAGATTTTATGAGACTGCGGTAGCATAGTGGTTAGACAACCCCCGTCCCACCTAGGCAAATTGGCTTTTATTCCCGGTGGGATTGCTCCCGGGAAATAATATGACACCATATGCAAGGCAAATTTTTGAACGTCCTGGGCACAATCGATCAGCTGAGAGCACGTGGAAAGATTATC
>NQII01009668.1:0-12193 GCA_002778355.1 Clitarchus hookeri | reverse complement strand
TGACATTTTTTGGTTCTGAATAATTTACAAATATTCTTCCCTCGTCCCTCCACAGTGTATTAGTGTATTCTCGTGACAAGGGCTAGTGAGGGGGGGGGGAGGAGGTGCACATTCAACTGATATTATGTCTACAGCAGCAATGGTGTTCATTTTGCCTCAGTCTCTCAAAGGCATCTGTATTTGTCTTTTTCTTCCCCTTCCTTTCCCTCATATATATTAGCAAACTAATAATCCCTAATGTTTAGTCTGGTGAGTGCTAGGTATTGTGACTTTGTCAGCAAGTATTTTAGGAACCAGGAAAGGGTAAAGATGCTAAGTGTTACCTATTTATAGAAGAAGTGCCACAACGTTGGGTCCTACTTTCATAAACACAAAAATCTAAACATAATTTACAAAAAAAAAATATTTAATTTATTAACAAATTAATAAATTTAATATTAAACATTTATGAATAAGGTTTGTCATAAGCGATAAATTGGGTGTTTGTGTCAATCACAAATACTGCTCTCCCCTGAAGTTAAACTTAGTTGATGTTCCTAAATGCCAGCAATGGCTGTGTATTGATATACCGTAGAAATTGCATGTAAAAACTGGAATTGAATGCTGTACCAATCTGGATATCATTGCACTAGATAATTAACAACGTAATATGTAGAACTTCTTTGTTCCATAAGTTTGATTTACCCACGTGGGTTAGAATTTGATATTCCTCCAGATGATGTTTGGTTGGTTATAGTGCACGTTCTTCTAATCCAAAATTAAGCTAGCATGTAACTTCTTGGCAGTATAGGATAATGTTGGAATAAAATGAAACTATCCAACTGATTCTAGAAATGTTATAAATCCTGCTTCAAACAGTACCATAGTGATACGTGTTAATGAAGTGAAGCGCACACACCTTCACATGTGCCAGCCAAGATATAATAAAATTATAGATAAAATGTAATGTAAAAATTAATTGATTTTTTTGGTACTTATTTTAGGCATAAGTTAGTGTGAACTAGAATAAGTAATACCAAACAGAAAAAGAAAATCATGGCTACTAATGAAATTCAACTTTTCTAAATAAGGTTTTTGTTTTAACATTGAAAAAATTTTCATTTTGTTTTGTTAGAATGCAATATCAGACTGGATATTGTTGCTGCCATCTGAAATACTAAATGAGTTTCAAAAAATTTAACTGATTGTGTTAATTTGTAATCTTTTAAGACAGGCGTGTTATGGTTTCAAAACAAAATTCAATTTTTTTTAATAATGGCTCCAATTTCAGTACAACTTGTACTATATAAAAATATTACACAACTTAAGATCAGGCATTTAATAATGCAAGTTAAGTAAGAATCTACTCTCAGATCTGCTAATTATCATTTACACTAAGTGATGCTTACATTATGGATAGTATGTATTGATACTATTTCAATGTTGTGGCAGAAGCTCTTGAGTCAGAGCGAACTGTGCAAAATAGTTTTTTACATAAAAAAAAATATTTTGAAGCATACCATATCTGCTTTTTGACCATAATACCTTTAAAAAAATGGCATGTTTGTGACTAACCAGAGAGTTAGTTTGGTGTTATCTTTGTGAATGAGAAATGTGTTTGAACTATCTTTTAAAGGTGTGCGAGAAGTAATTTTTCAAGTTCGAGATGAGATCGAGAGAAGTTTAAAAATCACCAAATAATCAACAAATTTGTAATGCAAAAGAATTATGAGATACATACATAAACTAGATAAGGAGTATCCACATAATATCAGTCTTCTACACTTTTCAAAAAAACTTCTTTTCAGACCACTTGTTGAACTACAGTAGTTGGGTTTGTATTGATTTGTTGCACACTTTACACTCACCTTTGCCCTTTCTTTTTACATAAAATGTCCAAATGATGGACATTTTATGGTCTTTAACATCGGTTACAGCATCTGCCTTAATTTACGAGACTAGATATTTTATGAAAACAGTCCGATTAACGTAACAATTTAGATATCACACTTTCGTTTATTGCAATTTTATGCACAACTGTCAATGTAAACAAACATGCAGCGCTGCTGCCGTAGATTACTGCACACATTCCAATTGTGTGTGTTCACTTTGCACCGTTGTTTCTAGCGCGTTGAGGTGGTTTGTTGTCAAACTACTGTAGTTTATTTTGAATTGCCACATATTTTACTTGTGTAATCTTCTGATTGTGTTTACTTACACTTTGTTATGCAAAAAAAAAATTTAACTTTTTGAGGGCATGTGTTGCATGTAAAACCATGATTAACTAATTCAATTGTATATTTGATTTGGGCCTATTATTGTTAAATTATATATGTGCCAGTAAAAATTTCCATTAATATTTATGAGTAACTTAAATCAGCTGTTGCCAAGATGCTACTAATGAATCTGAAATTTCAGAGATTTTAAAATTGTCTCAAGACTAAATTTAGAAATTTTTGATCTCAATTATTTCTTGATATTGCAGTGACTCTCACATGTCTACTATCTTTCCTGTGATATATAAATTCCTCACTTGCGTGCTCAACAAAGCCATAACAGTTGTTAAAAAATAATATTNCTGTGATATATAAATTCCTCACTTGCGTGCTCAACAAAGCCATAAAAGTTGTTAAAAAATAATATTTGAATTTGGGAGTGTTAAAATATATTCAAATTTTTAAAAGAATTTAATTTGAAAGTAGAAGGCGGTACTTGAAAATTTTGTTTTTAGGCCCATCTGTTCTCGCTGGTCTGGCTGTGATGATAATACTTATCCCAATAAATGGTTACATCGCCAACAAGGGGAAAATACTGCAAATTCGCCAGATGAAGAACAAGGATGAGCGAGTGAAGCTAATGAACGAGATCTTAAGTGGCATCAAGGTACTGAAGCTGTATGCGTGGGAGCCATCATTCGAGGATCAGGTCCTTGGCATACGCAGTAAGGAAATGAAAGTCCTGAAGCAAGCTGCGTATCTCAATGCCGGCACATCCTTCATCTGGACCTGTGCCCCGTTCTTGGTGAGAAAGTAACAGAAAGCAGTTTCTTAAGTAGACTTGTGTTGTCATTATGGAAAAAGTTGAATGTAATGTAGCATGCCGCACTGGCATTTCAGAGAATAGGTGGTAGAGAAATCTCTGTGCAGGGTAATTCATTGCTTATGTTGATTATATTTGATAACTACCCTAGGATAGCAGTATGTCTTTCCCATGGAAATAACTATGATGGGGTCAGTGTTCACTGTAGATAGGCATTGTATTGTCTGTCCCATAAATAACTATATGTACTTTAATTTATGAAGATTATTGTATGGTAACTTGCCATGTCTAATTTTTTTTTATTGATTCCACACTGTGCTATGCCTATTTTCTAAATACATGCAAAGAAATAAATGTTGAATTTATTTGTACTGCTAATGCAGCTACCATGATACTGATTAAAAGGCACTTCAACAGCTGTTATAATGGCAAGTTACCACACAATCATTCTTGTAAATTAAAATATACTCATTTATGGGACAGACAACACAATGCCCACCCACAGTGAACACTGCCGCCATCATACAGTAGAACATTACTAAAATGACCCATCAATGTTTCCAGAAATTAGATAATTTTGACAGTTTGGTCACTGTAGATATTATGGGCTATTTTTGATGGATTTTGACCCACCCCCAACTTCTATACATCAAATTTTCTATTTTTCTCTGTGAAATCTGTTTTTAATTTGTGTCTAGCATAAAAATAACACTTAAAAAATATTAAATGTATGTTTATTTTAATATGCAGATGTTTTTTTGGAAAATATTGATACTTAGCCTCCTCTTGTCATCCAAAATGTTGAAATCATTGAGTGGTGCAAAGATTTACCCTGCTTTGTTAGTCTATGTTCAGTTGTCTCTGGCATAAAATATATATGATTTTTTTGCATGGAATATTAATTTAATTTAATAGTCAGACGTACCATATTCTGAATAAAGTAATACCTCAGAAGTGTATCTGCGACAAACAATGACAAAAACTAACATTGGATGTTGCATACTTTTTTGCAAACGCAAATTCAATTTTTGATGGCCTCTTGTCCTCTGGAAGGTTCGTTCTTACCCCGACACACAGTTCAGGTCACTTTGCTCTAGTACACGACCAAGCATAAGTCTGAACTTTTACCTTGTCAGATGCCCCACCACAGAGCAGAGAGGGCAAAGGCTGTGGAGATGGCCACTGCTTAGGCTCAACGCATTGTGGAGCAGGGAGCCAGCTGTCGAAGAGTGTATTCTCGCGTGTGAGAGGAGGCCGCACGACAGCGAACAGGCAGCGCTATCTCGGCTTGCATGTGGCAAGCACCGCAGAGATCCAGCAGCTCGAGTTCTTCTCCAGCCTACCAGCCAGACTGCTTCGCAGAACCTAGGGCCATATTGTCACTGCCGTCAACCCTGCCCAAACACTATCGTGCACCTGCCAGGCCTACCTCCGCCACCTCAGTTGCTTGCCAAGTAACCTTTCCCTTATGTCTGCCATCTGCAAAACCTAACAGCACACTCACTGTGTTTACTCCTTTTTGGGCAACAGCTCGGCTGACTCTAACCTCTACTCCTCCATGGTCCGATCGACAAGTTTTACAGCTCTAGATGTAGGTTCCTAGATGCTAAACTACTTTGTTAATGAAGATTCATGCTTCCAGGCTCTTAGGGGGGAGAAGCTAGACCACTACCAAAGTTTAGGTTGCATGTCAAACTATTATATTTAGCTTGTGGAATTTTTTTGTATATGACAGAGAAATGTGTGTTCGACCCTATTGAAACTTAAGAAAAAGTACCATTTTATAGAAGGTATTTTGTCTCTCGTTGATGTGTTTTTTGATAGGAGGGTCTTAATTGGGAGAACTATTAAAGAGTGGTTTTGTCACAATGATATGTAATAGTAATATGCAAAAAAAATAGTTTCTGAAGAATTACAGTATATGTTCTATGATCTACTGTAACAAGCGTTTTTTCTGTCAGTACAGTGAACTAACCGATGAAATCATGGTCTCTTTTCTTAAGTATCTAATTTAGAGATTACTTATTTTTTATAACATAGATCGGTGATTGCAACATGTTTTTATGAGGTATGTCGAGCACCATATGTATAAATAATATATTTCAGTTACTTGTGGAAGCCAGTTGTGGAGAAATATGTATTTCTCAACACTTTCTTTGAAAGAATTTTTCTGTTGTGCATGAACTGTAATTAAATAATAGGATTGAAGAAGACATGGCTTTATTATAAAGTGGATAATCCTTTCACACTTCTGTAATAGTAGTGTTTATTTATTTATAGTTTTTTTTAAAATTTGATATGTTTTTCAATAATAAAGATACTAATAATAATTGTGTTTCATTTGTCTTACAGGTATCATTGGTATCTTTTGCCACATTTGTTTTGTCAGATGAGAGGAACGTTCTTGATGCAAAAACTGCATTTGTTGGACTTTCGTTGTTCAATATACTGCGCTTCCCTCTTTCGATGCTACCCATGTTGATATCCAACATGGTTCAGGTAAGTGCAATTTTTTATAACCATACGACATTTGAGGTGTGTGTAGTTTAATTTATTTTTTGTCGTAAGTACCTGTAATAAAAATGCCAAATTTATGTTCGGGGGAAATTTTTGAGACCTTGCAAACTGGAGACACTCAAGGTGCAGGCTGTTGAGGAGTAGAAGTGATTATGTTTTGATTATTACAACATGCTAAAGTCAGTGAATTTGCTTGCTTATTCCCTCGGCATAGTCGTCAGTGGGCTGCATAAAATGTCAGTTTGTCATTTGTTCGTACGTATCCTCCATAACGGTATGAACCCTCCTTATTATGGATGGTCAAGGTATCTGAACACATACAAAAAAAGAACAAGTCAGGGTATTCTCATACTTTAGAATTGAAGGCAGTTGGCATACAAACGTAGTTGACATATAGGAATGGTTACATTGTATCTGAAAGCAAGTGCCTGACACTACCATGCAAAGGGAAAAGTCCATTGATTAAAGGCACTTAATTTAACATGAAACAGGCAGTCTATTTTAGGGAAGTAGCAAATACTTAGCATGTGCCCAACACTATGCTGCAAAGAGAAAGGCTAATTGCCTAAGGACACTTCTCACACATAACTTCAAACTGGGTTTGCTATAGGATGCACTTTAAAAGTACAACAGAACATTATCATGTTCAGCGTTCTATCCAGATATTTTCCCTGGCTGGGTCGTTTGTATACCTAAATAGCTGGGTGGACAAAATTATACTCAATAAAATTTGTATTTATAGGATAACTGCATACTCTTAAAATAGACTGCAGACAATCCAAAAAAATAGAAAAACGAATGTATAGTATTCTTTTAACTGAATGTTACAAACATTTATAGAGATAATTCACATCCATAGCAGATTCAAACTGTATAAGAGTGAAAGTGAGAAATGTATTATATCTGTTCCAGTTAATAAAAGTATTAAAATTAGATCATTTGATTAACCTGTGTGTTTGTAATTAAATTTGTTAGGAAGGTTACATACATTCGACACTCGTATCGAAAACGCATGTACCCCGATAAACTGTATCCACGGTTAATTTGTAATGGTTCCGGCGAAACTCCTATATAAATAATGATAAAGCTAATTGCTTGTTCCATTTATAGGATGTTGCGTCGATTAAAATATATTTCGGTCCTGTCACCTAAGATTTTCCGCAATAATAATTTTTAAACTGGTTGTTTATGCAAACGTCTAGTAACTAGATGTGAAATACGTCACGCGTGCCGCCGTTTATCACTGCGTTGTCTGTCTTTCCAACATGTCTTTGGCCGTGTGGCATGGTGCGACAGTCTGGCTAAGCAAACGATTACACCTGAAAATGTTGTGCAATTATTATTTTCAAAGATGTTTTCTTTTGTAATGAATGGTATCAATGGACAGCATCTTTGTGAATATAATTATATACCCAAAAGCATATACTTGTGCTCCCCTTGTCGCCAGAAATTGTTTGAACATTGAGCTTCTTGATTACCAAGCATAAAGTTAATTTTCAGTTACTTTCTGCGAGGAAATCTTAAGATTTATATTAATTTATTTCAATAGACACGCGTATTTTGAATAAACTGATAAAATGTAAGGATCTATTCGACACCTTTGGTCGTCTAATAATGGGTAGTCACCGAGCCCAAGTGCAGTGTAACTCGCAACAGGGAAAATCAGAGGACGTGGTTTTGAATGATTAATTATTAAAAACCGTAAAGAAATAAATTATAATCATCTTATTTATTTATTTCTGTCTCAAAATTACAATTTTTTTTTGCAGTAAAATATAAGTAATTACTTAAAAGGTAGATATTTGCCATGCGCGCAATGTGTTGGCAACAAGCAGCATGGAGGGGTAATCCTCCCGTCGCTTCACCTTCTCCTCCTGCTGCGCCACTGTGAACACTCTGCCCGACCGATAATCTCTCCGCACGCTCTCAGCTGATAGAGTGCGCGCGGGACATTAAAAATTATGACTTCCATTCGGTGTTATATTATTTTCATTTTCAGAGGGGTTGAAAGTTTTAGATCAGCTTGCATTTGGTGTCTGATTACAATCAATTATATACAGTATTTTGAGTTATTATATTCTTTATTTAAATGAGTTGAGGTGAAATGTTTTTTAATGTATTATTTACAGTAATACTTTTTAAAATTCCCATTTTTATTGTGTCTATTAGCTAAACTTATATGTACAGCTCTCATTACACTCAAAATGAAGTCTAATAGGGTCAGAAGTTGTATTTTATTGATGTACATGTCAGAACCCTCATCTACTGAAATCCTGCATGTATGCTAATATTTTGACAGTATTCTGAAAACAGATGAGGTATATAGTATATCAAGTAGCACCACTAGTTGGCTAACATGTATGCTAATTGCCATGCCATCGTTTAGTGCTGAGCCGATGCAGATTTTTACAGATACAGATACGAACCAATACTTCCTTGCCGATACATCAGATATCCGATACCGATACAATGAACATATGGGTAATGAAATGAAACACATCTACTCGCACTAAAGTATTTTGGAAAGCTGATGCTAATCTGTGTTAAAGTCACTGTCACACGATGTACTATTTGATGCTTTTAGTAAACATACAAAACAATAGGTAAATTAATTTCGCATAAATTCTTCAAAATCGGAGAATAAAAGCAGCACTGAAAAAGTATTTTAGTAATATGTTTTTATTCTTAGGTCAGAGAAACATAAACGATTGAACTTTAAATGAATGTGATACTATTTTTTTCAAAATGGTGGGGCCTAATTATTAAATTTGTTGCTTGTTGTATTTGTCAAACTGTTGAAATGGTTTGTCTACGGAAAATGAACATGTTCTGTCATTACCTGTTTTCTCTCTTGAATACATCGGATGTCATAACTGTAATATATTAGATTCTGTCAGGTGTGCCATTTTCTTAACTTAGTCTGATTGCTCAGTAGCCATGAGGAGTATTATTTGATAATGATGTGACATGGCAGACTACATTTGCAGAAGAACAGTTGCTTGCAAAGTAAGTTTAACCACTGCATTGTTTAATGTTGTATATAATATAGTACAAAACAATTTTTTTTTTTAATAAGTTTGGACCCTGTGAAAGTTAATAATTCAGGTGGTCAACTGCACCACTAAATTATTATACTGATTTGAGGCTGATTTTATTACAAATAAATTATGTGCAAACAACAATTTGTTAAAACAACATTACAAAGGAAAAAAATAAATGTGTTACTTAATTTTGTATGCAAATAATTAGGATCTTTTATTTTTATGGAAAGTCTGTTTTATTAAAATATTTGTTTTCATCAAGTAATACCGATCTTCTGTAATGCACACATTGGTAAAAGAAAAGGGACTTGCATGGGAACTTTATATTATGTATGTATTCTTTACACACTATCATTAAATTTACGGATTTTAATGAAATGTTTTCATGACAAATTATTGTTATTGATATTAAGGTAAAGCTTATACAAATACATTCCTTATATTTATTCTTAATAAATAAGTATAGATTTGCGTATGTCTTGTTGCAAAGATAGTTTGTGTGGGATCTATATTGTTTTTATAGTTATCACTTGTGATCCCAGTGAACTAACTCCGTGATATTTCTTTCCCAGGCAGGCGTGTCTGTGAAGAGAATGAATGCGTTCATGAACACAGAGGATCTAGACCCAAACAGTGTCAGTCATGAACCTAGTGAAAGTGAGTACCTAAGAGTTTATGATTTAAAATTTCATTTTTGTTAGCTACCACAGAGATAAGCAATGGTTTTGTGTAATTGTCACTTTTATGATGTTTAAAATGTGTGTGTTTTTTTTTTTTCAGTCTATTATGTTTTATTAGTTGTGAAGGAGTAAAATTCTTAAAAATTTGGAAGGAAGTGTGAGCGCGGTGTTCTTTCCACTGATGTTTCACTGTGTACAAATATTTTTTTACATCTTGAATTAAATTTTTTAGTAGTAATGGAACTGTTAGTGTTGTAATATTACACATTCTAAATCTTCTGTAGCCCACTTTTGCATCGTAAGGAGGCAATGTTCAAAGAACAGAAAGGTTTTGTGACTATACAAAGTATAAAGACTTTTGTTCAGTTTGGCCGTTACAGAACACTCTTTGCCATCTGGTTATGATAAATGTCATTTAGAAAAATTAGGCCATCATGCAGTTCTCCTGTAGTGTGAGACATGTTACTGTGTCCCTCATCATGTAAAGTACACCATTGGTGTAAAGATTTAACAGATATACTTTCGTTTTTGGATGGTTTACAGGTTCCAGGCTACGTATATAAAAAACAATTGTGATATCAATGAAAAAAGCATGTGAAATTGTAAAGCGGTTGTGATTAGGTAATTACGCATTCAAACATACATAATTGATTGCAGTTCAAGTTGGTGAAAATTGGCTGTGTGGAATGTTAAGATCCAAGGATGTAGGCTTACAGCAGCAGAGTATTGCTCCAGTGATGGTTGTTTTGCATCAACAGTGCACAGTGTGTGAAATCTTCCATCTTATTTGTGTACATTGCTCGAATTGGTCTAGAGCATCTGTGAAATGGTTCATCGTAATTTGTAATGAAGTTGCTCGTGTGGTTTGTTTAATCGTTGTTATAGGCTGTTTATGGTTTGAGTACTTTTGAAATCAGTCTTTGAAAAATGTCACCCCAACGTTTATATAACAGCGACACTGACTGCCATGTGCTCTGTAAAGTTGGTAATGACGGAGGGAAAGTAGTACCATGCCTTAAGGTTGAATTAAAAGTGTTGGTAAACATGAGCAAACACTAAAATAATATATTTTTCTTTCAGGTTTTTTNTTACATTTCTAATAATTTCACAGTTTCACGTGACCGATGCATGAATAAAGTGATCAGAGCCATTGCATTGCTAATTTCGCTTATGGCAGAAGAGACAATGTGTGCATACAAGTAGATCTTAAGCAGGGTTTCCGGAAGTGACCAATTTACTGTAAACAATCTATACTCTAAGAAAACTGGTTAATTTTTCTCTGGGAACTTGTGCAGCATTGTCATATTCCATCAATACTAGTGATGTCTTGAAATACCTGCAAAATTGTTTCACTGGTATCTGCAAAATTATTACCATGTGCACTGAAAATTTGGTAGAAATTTATTGCAGCACTGAAAAAGTATTTTAGTAATATGTTTTTATTCTTAGGTCAGAGAAACATAAACGATTGAACTTTAAATTAATGTGATACTATTTTTTTCAAAATGGTGGGGCCTAATTATTAAATTTGTTGCTTGTTGTATTTGTCAAACTGTTGAAATGGTTTGTCTACGGAAAAAGAACATGTTCTGTCATTTCCTGTTTTGTCTCTTGAATACATCGGATGTCATAACTGTAATATATTAGATTCTGTCAGGTGTGCCATTTTCTTAACTTAGTCTGATTGCTCAGTAGCCATGAGGAGTATTAGATGTGTGACATGGCAGACTACATTTGCAGAACAACAGTTGCTTGCAAAGTAAGTTTAACCTCTGCATTGTTGAATGTTGTATATAATATAGTACAAAACTGTTTTTTTTAATAAGTTTGGACCCTGTGAAAGTTAATAATTCAGGTGGTCAACTGCACCACTAAATTATTATACTGATTTGAGGCTGATTTTATTACAAATAAATTATGTGCAAACAACAATTTGTTAAAACAACATTACAAAGGAAAAAAATTAGTGTGTTACTGAATTTTGTATGCAAGTAATTAGGATCTTTTATTTTTATGGAAAGTCTGTTTTAAAATATTTGTTTTCATCAAGTAATACCGATCTTATGTAATGCACACATTGGTAAAATAAAAGGACTTGCATGAGAACTTTATATTATGTATGTATTCTTTACACACTACATATCATGAAATTTACAGATTTTAATGAAATGTTTTCATGACAAATTATTGTTATTGATATTAAGGTAAAGCTTATACAAATACATTCCTTATATTTATTCTTAATAAATAAGTATAGATTTGCGTATGTCTTGTTGCAAAGATAGTTTGTGTGGGATCTATATTGTTTTTATAGTTATCAGTTGTGTATTGAGCTGAAGCACTTGTGATCCCAGTGAACTAACTCTGTGATATTTCTTTCCCAGGCAGGCGTGTCTGTGAAGAGAATGAATGCATTCATGAACACGGAGGATCTAGACCCAAACAGTGTCAGTCATGAACCTAGTGAAAGTGAGTACCTAAGAGTTTATGATTTAAAATTTCATTTTTTTTTTATTAGCTGCCACAGAGATAAGCAATGTTTTTGTGTAATTGTCACTTTTGGGAAGTTTAAAATGTGTTTTTTTTTTCAGTGTGTTATGTTTCATTAGTTGTGAAAGAGTAAACTTCTTAAAAATTTGGAAGGAAGTGTGAGCGCGGTGTTCTTTCCACTGATGTTTCACTGTGTACAAATATTTTTTACTTCTTGAATTAAATTTTTTAGTAGTACTGGAACTGTTAGTGTTGTAATATTACACATTCTAAATCTTCTGTAGCCCACTTTTGCATCGTAAGGAGGTAATGTTCAAAGAACAGAAAGGTTTGTGACTATACAAAGTATAAAGACTTTTGTTCAGTTTGGCCGTTACAGAACACTCTTTGCCATCTGGTTATGATAAATGTCATTTAGAAAAATTAGGCCATCATGCAGTTCTCCTG